>PVHP010004360.1:0-71595 GCA_004024765.1 Zapus hudsonius
TCCAGAGGTACGGACAGGAGAACCTGGCTGATTACTAGTCTATCCATGGTCCCCTGTCACAAGGACTGATCCAGACGACCCATGGAGGAGGTTATCCAGTTGAGGGGGGAGGGGAGGGCAGTGGGGAATTGGGGATAACAACTCATTGTTTGCCCACTAAATAAATGTTGTAACTCATTATGGACAATAAAAAAATAAAATAAAATAAAATAAAATTAGAGATCAAAAAAAAAAAAAAAAAAAAAAAAAAAAAAAAAAAAAAAAAAAAAAAAAAAAAAAAAAAAAAAAAAAAAAAAAGCTAAAACTTGAACTACCTATGACCCAGCTACACCACTCCTGGGAATATATATCCTACCTATATAGAGATACTTGCACAACCATGTTTAGGGCTCCTCTATTCACAATAGCTAGAAATTCAAAAATAAAAATAAATAAAAAATAGAAATGCAATCAAACTAAATGTCCATCATATGATGAACGGCTAATGAAAATGGGGTACGTATTAAAAATGGAGTTTATTCAACTATAAAGAAAAATGAAGTCATGTTAAAATTTTCAGGCAAATGGATGGAAATAGGAAAAAAATGTACCATAAAACCAAGATCAAGCCCAGAAAGACAAAAATGAGGATGTTGTTCCTCATCTGAGAATCCTAAATTTTAATGCTTCTATGTTTGTGAATAAGGATGTGAGGAGGAGAATGGGATATGTAAACAAAAGTTCCAGAAAAGAAAAGAAAAAAAAACCTGCTTCTACCCTGCAAGACTGTACAACTGATTAGAACTTCAAAGAGGGGAGGAATGCTGAAGTCCACAGCCAGCTTACCTTGGGCTATCTTTAGGCTCCTTAATAACCATTTATTATCCACCTCTGTGCCTGACCTAACATCTCTCTAAGTATCAGGTGATCAGGTAAAATCCTTTTGGAATGTTCCAAGAGACCACCTGCTTCCACTTTGCTAACCCAAAGACTAAGAATGTCCTCAGATGGCATCTGAAGCCATAGCAGAGATTTCCTCACTTAACTGCAAACTACCTCCCTAAGGTTGCAGCCGATGGATTTGGAAAGAACCTTGTCTATGACTTTTCTTTATTCTGTAACTATGAAATCTTTGTGAAATTGTTAATATGTTGTTAACCTGAATCTGTGTTCCCGGGCCATGGTCAGTCGTATGTGGCACCAGAGTAAATGGTTTCTTACTCCAGCGAGGTGAGAGCTGTGTTTTCTGTGAACTGCTGTGATTCTAGACTGGAGAACACAAGAGGGAAGGAAGAGGTGACAATGATGAGGGAGGGACAAGAGGAAGCACAGTGCGAAAGCAGAAGGAAGGGAGGGTTGAGGAGGGAAGCGGAAAAGAGGAGATGAGAAAAAATATGAAGATATCATAATGTGATTCTTGGTAAGATCATTTTTTTAAATGCAATACAAGGGGCCTGGGGAAATGGTTCAAGGGTTAAAGATGCTTGCTTACAAGATCTGGCAGCCAGCAGGGTGTGGTGGCACACAGCTTTAATCTCAGCACTTGGGAGGCAGAAGTAGGAGGATCACTGTGAGTTCAAGGAGTGAGACCTTACCTCAGAATCCCCCAGACACCCCCCCCAATAAAACCTGGCAGCCTAGGTTCAATTCTCCCATTCCATATAGAGCCAGATGCAAAGTGATACAGATATCTGTCTGTGACCCCCATGCACCTGTGATAATGAGAGGCAAGACCCAGGAGAAAGGGAAGATTGCTGGCCAGCTACAAGGTATTGAGACACCCAGTCTCAAAGAAGGTGGAGCACAAACCCCTGTGTCCTCCACGTGAATACCATGGCATGTGCACCCATGTACACACAGAAATAAATACATAAATAAATGAATATAAATAAAGAGCTATCTTAATTTTAAAGATAAAAACTTTAATGGGGAACAATATATAGAGATAGATGATAGATAGATAAATAAATAATAGAGATAGATGAATGAGAGATTATATATATATATATATATATATATATATATATATATATATATATATATATATATATATATGCAGGCAGGCAGGCAGGCAGGCAGGCAGAATGTCAGGCAGGCAGGCAGACATGAGTACCAACACACACACTTATGTGAATTACTTGACTTTACCAAAAACTGTCCACTTTCACCAAGGAGTCAGCTCAAAGCTTTGATGTTAGTACCACAAAACTCAATTGTCCCAAGATCACAAGGGAGGAGTGGAGTTTCAGTTTCATTCTATCAATGATCTATAATGTGTTACTAAAAAAGCCTTGCCTTCTTCATTCTGTCCTGAAGACACACACACACACACACACACACACACACACACACACACACACACATACAATTAGTCAAGACATTACACCATAGTGGCATATTTTATTTCCACCTCATCTCATCTAGGCCATTTCACCTCAAGGAGGAACACATCCATCTTCCATAAATATATATTTTGCAAAATACATTATTATTTTAGGTCTGTAAAGGTACGTGTTTACTTAGTACAAAGGGCGAGATCACCTTCTAATTTCACCTATGTAAGGAAAAACGAACAATTCTACTTCTTAGTCACCCAAAATCCATCCTGTAATAATGATCTTAAACATCATAATATATAAAAAGCAGTGGAAAACATCCACTCAACATATAATATTTTACGTCAAAATCATAATTTTACCAAAATAACCCTGTTAACAAAGCTTAGAAAACCTATCTTTGATGAATACGATGTTTGGGTTTTTTTTTATTTGTTCTCATTGCTGTTCTTATTTTTCTATGGATTTTTGCTGCTATGATAGTGAGCAGATGTCTGCCTAGTCCAAAGGGAATTTCTCTTCCTCAGGAGAAAACAGCTTAACTAGGAAGGAAATAACCATATGCTGACCGGGGGCTGCTTAGCAGATGACGTACAGAGCCATATTCTGTGATGGGAAGTATGAGGATCAAGGTTTATATTAATTTTTCTTCAAATTCAATGTCATGATCTGGGATCAAATTACTTGCTGAATAAAAGTTGCAACAAAGAACTGGGCTATCGATGTGTGCCAGACATAACCCAAATTTAATAATTTGTAATGCTGACTATAGGTGAAGAGATCAATAAAATAGTGTCCTAAATATTTCATAGATTGGTGAGAAATTATTGCTTGCAATAGTCTTAGAGAAAGCTCATTTTTTAAACAGAATTAGACATAAAGTGAACTTTCATCAATTGGAGAAACAACAGTACTTTATAAATTACATAATCTAATTTACATATCATCAGGATATAGTATTCTTACTCTGCAAAGAAAATAATAATTGAAAAACAATTTAAACAAACACTTTGGGGCTAATGATTCTTTTCCTTTGAAAAACCAAACTTCTTCATGAGAATCTTTGAAATAAGGATTACTAAGTATTTCTTACTATTCCAGTTTTTAGATTGTGTAAGTGCGTCAAAGCATGAAATACAGTTTTACTTCATGGCAAGCATAGGCTGATATGCTTGCCATGAAGGAAAGCAAGATTTAAATGAAAACAGCACCAAACAATCATGAAACTCATCATTAAATACAATCCCCTAGGTGCATAATTGCCAATTTAAATACATATCGGAGGTGCAACAGAAAAGAATATTATCATTTCTATCTAAAAAAGAAACATTTAAATAGCATTCCATGTCATTTTTTTTCCAAGTTTAAGAGATTGACAATTATTAGGAACCAAGGAAGGCCGTTGTTGTTACAGCTGCGAAGCTTGGTCGAGAGGCAAGGAAAACACTCATAGATGTTTTGAGAAGCATTACCAACAACTGACTGTGAACCTGAAATGCCTCAAGACACTCTTACTAATGCAAGGACTTGGAGCCACAGCGTCCCTATGAAATCAGATGTGATCCCTGGCTTCCTGTGTCGGAGCCTTGGGGAGAATAAGAAAAGTTCTTATTTTACTCATGGTCCCTAAACTAAGGAAACACACACAAAAAAAGTAATCATATCCTCCAGGAAAAAAATGAAATCCATACTATAATGATCTACAGATGAATTCACAGGGAAATGACCCTCCCTCCTCACCCTCAACTGGCTCGTTCATGTTACATACAAATGGCTAATGGTGGTTTTAAAACATCCTCCAAAATGATGCAAGAGTAATACTGATTGCTTAGGATGAACAACTGGAATACAGTGAATTTAATAACTAGGTATCTCTTTGTACTTGTAAAGTGCATATGCATTGACTATAGTTTCCAGACATTCTAAATACACACAAGCCTTTCTAACTGCAAAGGGCTGAAAACATGCATTGTACACCCCCCCCCCCCAAAAAAAACACATTTCTAATGGCTGTCACTAATAAGAATAAATTCCTTGAGGGGCTTTAGGGAATGGGTCTGTTTGTAAAATAGTCGCCCTGCCAGCTGGATGATCTGAGTTTGAATCCGCAGAACCTATGTAAAAGCCAAGAATGGAATCCGTGTGATCCAGAGGCAGACGGGAGGATCCCAAGGCACTGTCTGGATCATCTAAGCCCCATCGGTGAGATCCAGGTACAGTGAGAGACCCGGCCTCAAAAAAATAATGTGGAAGCCTGTTGTGGTGGCGTACTTGAAGTCCAAGGTAGGGGAGTGATGTGAGTTCCAAGCCAGGCTGAGACAACATAGTGAATTCTAGACCTCAAACACACACACACACACACACACACACACACACACACACACACACACACACACACACACACACACACACACACACACACAAAGGTGGTGAGTGCTCAAAGAGACACCTGCCATCAACTTCATAACTTCACACATGACAAACATAGGAACATACACTCACTGACATACATGGATCCTTACATACACACAAACCAAAAAATAAAAATAAATACTTGAAGCAGATGCCATTCAGACATTTTGAGAGTTTCAAAAATATATCACCAGGCTGGAGAGATTTCTTAGTGGTTAGGGCATTTGCCTACAAAGCAGAAGGACCAGTGTTCAATTCCCCAGTACCCACGTAAAGCCAGATGCAGAAGGTGGTGCATGCGTCTGGAGTTCCTTTGCAGTGATTGGAGACCCTGGGATGCCCATTCATTCTCTCTCTCTCTTTCTCTCTCTCTCCCTCTCTCTCAAACAAATTAATTAAATATTTTAATAATATATCACCAATATTATGATCAGTGTCCTTATTAATGTCAAACTATATTTAATACAAAGTTTCTATACATATTTTCCTTTATAAATACAGTGATTGTGATGGAACATTATCTTAGAGGATTTTTTAATTTGTACTTTACATTCTATTCAGTAAATGTTTTTTCTCTCTAGAGCTGGAAATATTTTGGAGCACAGTGACTAAAGCTTCAAACTCAGACTGAGGCATCAGTGGGCTTCTCAGGATTTGGTTTCAAATCCATGAGCAATGCACTTGTTGATGAAGTCTCCAGAGCTGTTCCTACTAGCCTCTCAAGCAAGGTAATGGCATTTCTAACATAGAAAGCAACTTAAAGGGAAACTGAGAGTCTCTTTAAAATACCACTGAAAAAAAAACCAGCTCAAAAATGATGTCTAAATACCAACACATGAATGTTATCTTGACACCTGTGATCAGAGTTGGGGGTATTTAGAAATGAAAACTAGAAAGTAAGCCTGGATATCCTCATGTCTATAACTTCCTTTGTAAAATGGTCAGAATGCAAGCAGAGTGGGAAACAACTCAGAAACATGAGGGGACCTTTGTTCCTTCTGTGGGTCCACACATCATTTCCACTGGACAGTCACTTTGGTTTTTTCTAAAGAGCTGGCCTAAGGCTTTGATGTCAACTTTGATGATTCGCTAAATTTGTTTTCAAATCTCACCTTCCTTAATTTTGCCTCCATGAGGAAAAATTGTACTGAAATAGATGCATGCTAAAAGTTACAGAGGTGCCAAGGTTATAACTTGAAAAGACACCATACCAAAACATATACATAAGTAATTTTATAAATAGGCTGAACTTTTATAGCTCTTTTGCTTGGCTGGGTTTCCAATAGGGTTTAAGGATGAGCGCACAATCCCTTCTGCAGCAGGGGTAGTTCCCACACAGAGGGTGGATATGGCTCCAGCACCTTCACTGAGAACCACGATCACAAGAAAGAGACAGGAAAAATACACTCGGGCTTCAAGGAAATATTTATAAAATGTGAACTGAGTGTAATAGCAGACGTCTGTAACCCCAGCATTCAGAAGGATGGGGCAAACAGATTGAAAATGCAAGGGAAGCCCGAGTTACAGAGCTAAACCCCATCTCCAAAAAAACAACAATGACTCTGTGTGTGTGTGTGTGTGTGTGTGTGAATGTCTAGTTTGTAATGGTTATTTTTTGACTACTCAGATCATTCATCTGCCATTGTGGCTCAAGGTAAGTACTTCATGTCTCTGGGAATATCCTTAAGTGTTGATTACACATTAGTATTAAGTTGGCATAATGTGTCTTTAAATTTTATAATTACTTATGGTTCTATGTATTCAAATTCTATTTGAAGGTTGGGGACTATATTTTAACAATTCCTTCATTAGTTAACAGATCCCTGTAGAGATCATTATAAATGCTGCATTGGTATTCAGGTAAATAAACACCTGTTCTCACCTCAGGTTGCACTACAGGTGCCAAACTGTATGTAAAGGCACTGTTCTCATTAGAAGCATAGAAATATGCTTTCTTTCTGGGTTTGAAACAGTTGAAAACAATACCTCACGCCACAAATTTAAAACACTGCTAATGACGACTATCAAAATATTGAAAAAATAATAATTTTGTTAAAAACCTCACACTAGTTAAATTAGAAACTCATGTTCAATATAGTCAGAAGCAACACGGGAGGGGAATGAAACAATTTCAATGACAATATTCAATAGAAGACAGTTTGAAATACAAAATCACATCTCTCGACATCTAGGTGTAAATCTCAATAATGCTTGAATAACCAAACCGGACGAGAAGGGACGTTGGGTATTCATATGTACCTCCATACACATTTTCAAGTCCCACGATCCCCCCTTCATTGCCAAGTGCAAACAGGAAAGCCTCTCTTACTTACTGGCTACCTCCAGCGATGCGTTGTGGCTCACGGCCTCCCCCAGGTAATTCCTGGCTACGCAGACATAGACCCCTTCATCAGGCCGACTTTTCCGTCCGTGGACTATACGTAAGAAAAATAAGGAGCCACTGGGCAGCAACATGCGGTGGGAGCGAGGGTCATCCTTGTCCGTCTCCACTCTCTCCCCACCTTTGTACCATTCGATGGTGGGCGTGGGGCGGCCCTCGGCTTTGCAGTTCAACGTGGCTGGTTCTCCTTTGGAGACGATCAGGTCTGAAGGGTGTTCGACAATGCGAGGTGGGAAATCTTCCTGACGAAGACGGGAGCCTGGGAAAGAATTGACAGCATAGCTTCATTCATAGGTCACCTGAAAACAGTTAAAGGTCTTCTTTCCGAAAGCCAGGCTTGAACAGACCATTTAAACACGCTCTGACACTGACATCACCTTCCTCCCCTATTGACCAACTAATCCAGCTGGGGTCCACCTCGACTGGAGCTCCCGATTTCTGAATCCTTTTAGCCTTAACTTTGCCTGCACTGATCCTACCTTCTGTTTAAATCCCTTGTCCACAATCTTTTCAGAAACCATGACACTGTTTAGACCTCGCATGGGGCCAGGCTTTACAAAGGAATGTGTTAAGAGAAAGACTAAAAAGCTTCCTGAGTATCAGAAAAGGCAAGGCTTCCTGGAGTTTCCTTTCAACCAGCCTCAGCTAACAATTCCACAAAGCATAGGTTACATACTGAAGCCCACTAAGATGCAAATACAAAAAGAAATAGAAACGTACAAAAGATTCAAGTATAACAACATTTTTCAATAGATTCTTATCTTACTAAGCTAGAAAAGTCAATATTTATAACTACATATGCTTCCCCCCAAGTTTTAATTAATAAATTTATCTAAGGGACTGGAGAGATGGCTCAGTGGTTAAGGTGCTGGCCTGCAAACCCTGGCAACTCAGGTTCGATTTCCCAGCACCCATGGTCATGCTCTTTCTGATGTCAGTGTTTGCTTGCCTCTACTTGGATGTATGGAAGTAAGCAGTTTCCTCCATCACAGATGTTGTTCCCCTGGATTTTGTAAACCTGAAATAAACCCCTACTTCCTATATGCTGTGCCTGGTTAGATGTTTGTCTCAGCAAAAAGAGGCTGAATGCAACAACAAGATAGGCTATTGTTATACCTTCCAGTAATAAATCTGTAAACCTGTACTTAGACATTGACAGACAAACAGGCAAGTATGACAGATGGAGTCCACGGAGTCTGCTTACTGACAGGACAGAGGATGATGGGAAAAAAAAATCAGAGGATAAAGACAGATAGGGCAGTGGGTTCTCCGAGTCCCTATGTTACTGAAGAGCAGGCTCAATGACTGTAGGGGAAAGTGTGAATTGGAGAGAGGAAGATGGGCAGAGCTCAAGATGTGGAGGGCTGGGGTACTTGTTAACTATCCAGATGGAAACGTCTATTGACAACAGCATATCCCCAGCTTGACCTGAGAGAGGACACATCAGCCGGAGCTACTGACTCAAATAGAGCTGGAGACAGACAGAAATCGTGGGAATCAATGAAACTGTGCAAAGGAAGTAATAGCCAAGGCAGAACCTGGCGATCTCCCAAACTTCACTACAGTGTAATGGTGCTGAGGACACACACACACACACACACACACACACACACACACACACACACACACACCACCATACTACCCAACCCAGAGTTCCCCGCAGCTGGACCACAGCCGGAGGACTTTGGGGAATGGAGAACTGACACCTGAGTTTTCACCAGGATATTTTTACAGCAGCATTCAGGAAAAGTCTCGGCAATAAAAATGCTTTCAGTATTATAAATGATTACATTTTTTTCTAATTCCCTGTGCAGTACACTCTCCCTGGGTTGTTGATAGCATTATTCAGAGGGGAAAAGAGAAGGTGTAGTTCATAGACGCTTTAGTCTTGCTAATGCACATAATGGCATGCCAGAAAGGAAATCTAATACACATCATTTCCCAAACTTAGTTAGCCATTGACCTCTGTTTACTTTTCTTTTTCACAAGGTATTCCACTGAACTTTGTTTCTGAGAAATACATTTAAAGAGAAGATATACAACAGTAAGTATATAATAATCTGAGAGAATAAATAAGGTTAGCAGAAAAAAATAGTCTTTTGGAGCTGAACAAATGCCCTTGGAAATCATAACAGAAATATTGCAATCTCTCATTTCTTATAATGTATAGCCTTCAGGAAAGGGACTTTTCAACATCTGACTCATATGAATAATGAGTTATCCTCAATAATAAAAACCGTAAATGGTAGTCATCATCTTTATAATAAAAAACTATAATAAATTATGCTTTGTAATCTTGGATAAGCAAGAGGAAAAGGGACCTAGAAGAAAACTGCTGCTAATTATCCATCATCTCTTTCTCACAACAACATCTTTATGAGGTGGGTGTTGTTATATCTGGGGTCCATATGGGAAACTGAAATCTCAGCTGTCATTTACTGGAGAGATGTCAGTGCTGGGATTCAATTCTAGGAAAGTCCAAAATTCACGCTCTTTCTAACTATTCCATAAATACTGCATGGGCTAATTTGTTCAAATGCATACATAAATATGCTTGGTTTATTTTTTTTTATTTCAATGTTGGAGTGTTTAATTTGATGGCTTAGTTTGTAAGTGCTGATGACAGAAATACAAGGAACAATCAAACCGAACGACATGTTGTTTTTTTGCAAGAGGTTCATATATTCAAGACTCATGCAGTAAGAATCTTATCTACAAAGAAAGAACCAAAACACCATTGGCTCCCAACTTCTTTCTGGCAGCATACTTCAGAGAAAATTTACCCAACTTCTACTTACAAGTTGAGGAAAGCAAGCCAATTTATAACATTGATTCACTATTTCAGAGGAGAACTCAGTGGTGGTGGTGTTTTGGGGCTAGGATTGAATTCAAGGCCTCACACATGATGGGCACAGTCTAACACTGATCTTCGCTCCTCTCTCCTTAAGGGAAGACTTAAAGTGACACTTATTACTCATGCACCACGACTCAGGGAACTGAGCGGAAGAGGGGGCGGAAAGATTGTGAGAGCCGTGGTGGGGGAGACTGTCCAGAGGCATGGCACCCCTCAGTAACAACATACTTGAGCCAGGAGAACCGGGCTGAGTACTAGGATATCCAGGATCCCTTGCCACAAGGACTAATACAGACAGCCCACGGAGGAGGATATACAACTGATCAGGGATGGGGAGGGGGGTAATTGGGGAATTCGGGATAGCAACGCATGTTTGCCCACTAAATAATGGAACTCATTATGGACAATAAATATATATTTTTAAAAAAGTGACACTAATGTCACATAGGTAAGAAAATACACAGATCACCTACAAGCAATCTAAATTATTCCTGAAAGTGATGTCCGCCTTTGCTCTGTCACGATTTAATCCATATACATCATGAAATAAGCATTTCTCATTCCTCCTGCATTCTAAAAGTTTTCTCCACTCAGGAATTCTGAGTTCTCCAATTAACCACCAACACAGAATGTTTGTAAAATGATTGGCAAAACCATCTTCTAGGTTTCAACCATATTCAGCTTAGGAAATGTCCAAGTTACAAAGACGAGAAAAGGCGCTGATGAAAAGACTTCTCAACAAGCAACTCAGGATGCAGATACTGACTAGTGCCCAAGGAACCCAGATGATTCTGTCCACTGCCCTCAGGAAGAATCCTGGTGGAACCTCAGGAATGTAACACAACCCACTTCAGCAAAACCAGCACCATGAGGAAGGGCAGAGCAGTAGTCCTTCAAAAAGGACCCAGTTGGAAGATAAAATATACACAGAAATAACAGAAATAGCTAAATGTTTATACAACCACAGCTGGAAAAAGATATACACGTAAGTGCTAAGTATTTCAGAGAAATATATCAAAGTCAGGTAAGATTGATGATGAGAAATTCACACTGTCCCCTCCTTGCCAGACATCACTTTCAGAGAAACACAAGGAAAGAACCAATCAAGAGCCTGATCTTATGCATATTCTCTACTGGACTATGAGAATCTTATTATTTCTTCTTGCTCTCATGGAAGTAACATTTATTTTAGGACTTCATTTATGTTTTCAACTCCAATTCTAAGTAGACTAAGGGATATTTTATGAAGAAAGAACAGCTTGCTTGATTCCTTTATTTTTATTTATTTTATTTTATTTTATTTCGGAAGCAGGGTCTCATGTGTTGCAGGTTGGCATCATACTTTCTAGGTAAGCAAAGATGGCCTTGAACTTCTGATCCTCCTTCCTAAGCCTCCAGATGGCTTAGAATACAGAGATGCATCACCATGCATGGTTGGCATAGTGCTTAGAGACACAGGCCCCTGCTTTGTGCACACCGAGCATGCAATCTACCAGCAGAGTCAAACCTCCAGCCTCTAAGTTGCTTTATTTCAGATGTTTGATAAGTAAAGTTGGGAATTTTATGTTTAACATATCCTACAAAAGAATCCTGCAGCATCAAATGCTTATAAAACTACTAACACTATACGAACTTCAATTTGATGAGAAGATGACAGGTCCATAGTGAATAACGAGATTAACAACTTGGTGACATCTGCCCAAGGTTTGTATATAATTGCCTTGACAACATATTTATATTGGTAAGAGAGTATTTATAGTTTTAAAGAAATTTTGACTCCTAACTATTTAAGCTTCACTAACAATTTTAAGAATAATTATGGTCTCCAGTGATAAATATACACCCAATTACAGGCACCAATCCAGTTATTTTCCTTCCAGAATCTCATCCTCCAAGGAGAATGTGTGTAAAAAATACAAAGTAACACCCATTAATTACTTGCTGGATAAAAAGTAGACATAAGTATCTTCTGTAATGTTAGGCATATTTCCCAAATAAATTAGTGTTGGAAAACTGAGTATAAAAATGACCAAAATGCTAGAAGACCAATACTTTCAGCTAAAATTATACATATAAAGGAATTTAAGGGAAACAGAATGGAACTGTGGCATTTTCTTCATTTCCTATTTTCTCCCTCATTTTAAATGATTATAATTAAGAGTTAAAATCATTTAGCAGATAGAAAGAAACAAAGACAAAGAACCTTTTGTAACTAAATTTTACAATAATGCCAATAATTAACTGACACTGGCAGAACATATCCTCTAACATGGTCAGCAAAGTAGAGCCAAATAAAATTGCAGGAAATTCTCAAAGCCCAGGATTCTGTGGTCTCATCAATCTGCCGGTCCATTATGTGCCTACACACTATCCCTGTCTTGAACACAAACATGAATCTACTGTGAATCCTGCTAAACTTTGGCAACACAAAGGATTACGAGATAAAATCACTAGGCTCAGCCTGATGTCTTCCAAGAGCTCCAGAAATCTTCCCAAGGAAGCTAGGAAAGCCAAGGGCACACACACCTAGAATCTGCACAATCTGGAAGGGGAGGCAGGAGTATCTCGAGTTTGAGGCTAGCCTTGATTATACAGTGAGACCCTGCGCTGACCACGATTACTCAGTGGTTAGAGGTTGCTTGCAAAGCCCGCTGGACTCAGTTCAATCCCCAAGTCAGCCTCTTACAGCAGGAAAATTATTCTTTGCAACATGAGATCCTGGTGCAGGTGTGTGTATACACATGTATACACATACACATACCAGGAAGTATATAATTTTAACAAAAGACCAAAATTGATTAAACAATAGAATCAAAGCGGGAAGAAAGCAATGTAGAAGAAATCGGAATCAAAAAAGAGAGAAGACAAGGTAAACACCCCTACCTCCTACAGAACCTGAGGCAAAAGTAAACTCAACTGGCCTCACGTTGCCTGGAGAACCTGTGGAAGCTCTCAGGATGCTAATCTATGCTTCCTTTCAAAAAGACAAGATTTTACTTGTATAGGTTAGAACACTTCCAGATGCGGGGCATTACTACATCAATACCTGGGTTGGAGCCTTTCATCTAGTATCTTGGAAGTTGCACAAACACCACCAGTTGATTTTGTAATCCCCCCAAGCATCCATAGCTACAATAGGACAGGACTCTCTCCTGGTTAAAATGAATCCTCCCTTCTCCCCATCCAAGGACTTGGAAAAAATTACAAAGTTCAGTCCCAAGTTTTAGTAGATTCCAATTTAAAATAATTTTTTATATTTTATTTATTCATTTATTTGAGATAGAGAGAAAGAGGGAGGGAGAGAGAGAGAGAGACAGAGCGACAGAGATGATGGGTATGCCAGCTAGCTTTATGTGGGCACTGAGGAATTGAACTCAGGTCCTTCTGCTTTGCAGGCAAACACCACCACTAAGCCATCTCTCCAGCCCCCAATTCAAAATAATTTTTAGTTTATGCAGTTCTTGGCAGGTTCCACCACAATTCCTGTAAAACATCATTCAAAATAAAAACAAATAAACAAAAAAACAAAGCCAGCATAAGGAGCCAAGACAACCCCATCCCATGCTCTACTGAGACATGTCACAGGTTGACTACCTAAAGTCATCTAGAACACGACACCTCTGGGCCTTGGAGGAAACAGGCCAAATGGATCCTCTAAGTACTCCGATGTATTCCTTCCAAATTGAAAAGTCATTCCAAGGCTTTTAAAATATTATAGGGTTAGTCATATTTCCCATTCATTTCCTTTTCATTACAAAGACAAAAATGCCAAAGACCACCAGAATAAAGATCGAGTCTGTGTATCAGTTCATTCTAAAGTGTATACTAATGGAATTCAGATATTCTAATATGTAGACCTGGAAACATAATACACATTATGTCATAACATATTATAGTCTATTTTAGTTGTTAAGACCAACTGTATTTTTTGGGGGGGTACTTGAGGTCAGTTTTTGCTCTGGCCCTGGCTGACCTGGAATTCACTATGTAGTTTCAGGCAGGCCTCCTACCTGTGCCTCTCAAGTACTGGGATTAAAGATATGGGCCACAATGTCCCCTGCTCTAACTAGACTCTTGAAGTTTTTACTAGAAAAAAATTTTGGACAATATTTTTAATTATATATATTTTTATTGTCCATATGAGTTACATTATTTAGTGGGTGGACAATATTTTTGAATTGTTGGAAACAATATTTGTTTGGTCCTGTGATTATTTTTTTTTCATTTCTATGAAAACATCCTCACTCATAAGCTTGGATTGCCCACATATTAGAACAATCTGCATGGTATGGTAAGCAGTGCCAGCATACAGATCATTTATTTACATATAATGTGGAGATAGAGGGTATTATATGTTTAAGCCAACTACAACCTCAATATACAGTACCTGAGCAAATTTCACTGGGAAACTGGCAACTCAGAAACACACAATTGCATAAAAGAAAGCTACCCCTGTCCTCATTTTAGCTTCTGACAGAATAGTCTGAAATTAATATTATCTGTGTTTTCAAACGATACTTTTAAGTCTCAAACAAAAGCACATAAAAAACAAGTATAAATAGGCTACAAGTATTTAAACATAGTAAAATTTATTTTATTTAACTTTTTTATTTGAGAGAGAGAGAGAGAGAGAGAGAGAGAGAGAGAGAGAGAGAGAGAATGGGTGTACCAGGGCTTCCAGCCACTACAAAAAAACCAGATACATATGCCACCTTGCTTGTGCATCTGGCTTCACACGGGTCTTGGGGAATCAAACTCGAGTCCTTCTGCTTGGTAGGCAAGCGCCTCTCCAGCCCCCATAGTGAAATTTTTAATACTGTATATACAACAAATTTGATCAATTGTTGCACTAAAGGGTTGTATTAAATATGTACATTACACAAATAATTTGCTGATAGTCAATGACCTAAAAGAACTTAAAGTACAAAAATCATTTTAATTTTACTTTTTGGATTAGTCCCACTTATGTCCTATTTAGAGAATTCTTGGTTGTTCATGTCTGCAAAACAAGGGTTGGGGTTGGAGTTTTCAGGATAATTGTCTAAAGACAATTACACTTTGAAAAACAAAATTCTTAAAATAACCTTTTAAGGGATTACTGAAAAAATCCCCCTAGGAATGCAGTCAGCTTCACTCAGTGTAAAAACAGAATTTTTGACAGGAACAAGAAGAATTTCTGAAGTAAATATTTTACACATTAGCAAATTGTAAGCATCACTTCCCTATATCTTTCCTGTTTTTTTCTCTTTATTATCCATAATTACATCCATTGTATGAGCAAATCTTATGATGGTTGCCCATTACACTCCTCCCTGTACCCAACCCCTGGGGACCCTCCTCAGTGGGCATACTGGATCAATCCATGGAGTAGGGGGTTATGGATAGCACAGGTGGTAGCCAGGACCCCCGTTGTGTACTGTTGCTGAGGGGGGCCATGTCTCTGGATATTCTCCTCCACCATTGCTCTTACAGTCTTTTCACCCTCTTCTGCTCAGTTCCCTGAGTCATGGTGGGTGAGTATTAAATCTGGTTCATTGTTGAGACCTTAAGTATCTCTGGACTTCTGCTTTGGGTTGTGTTGGATATTGTTGGTGTGTGTCTCATTGAACTATCCTGGGTTATCTGACTTGCTGTAGTGAGAGGTCTCTTGCTTATCCCATTGCTCTCTCAAAGGTTTCATTTGGGGCCTACATGATAGGCCAGGGGTGGTTCATCTCTTGCTGGATGTCAGCCATCATCCCGTTCCTCCCTGTTTTCTTTCCTTATATCCTGGTTTCCATTTACACAGATTCTAAGAGGGGCTCTGATAATGGATGCTGAGATTAATTATTGGACATGAAGAATGTAACAAGGCATTCCAAATGTAAACTTATGACCTAAATATGTAAGTAATAGCAAATAATTAGTCATAAACTTTATTCTATAAAGAAGTGGTATACAATTAAACATTTCAAAACAAAAATGACATATGATTGATCTAATGGGGGAAAATCTATCAAAAATCAAATAAATGAAAAATGTGTATGTGACTGGAGAGATGGTTCAGCAGTTAAGGCACCTGCCTGCAGTGCCGATCGACCCAGGTTCGAATCCCCAATGCCCACATAAAGCCAAATGCACAAGGTGACACATGCACCTGGAGTTCCTTTGCAATGGCTGGAGACCCTGGCATGACCATTCTCTCTCTGTCTCTCTTCTATCTCTCTCTAGATGCAAGTAAATAAATAACATTATATATAACTTTTGAAAGTTAGAAGGTCCCCGCCTTCTAACATCTCCCTTGGGAGCATTATGATATCACATGCATTTATCAATCTGTACTGAGATGAAAATTTAGAAGGGGATTATAATACTTGAGAATTTTTTTAATTTTCAGTCTTCCTTTATTTAAATTTTATTGCAAACTTTCAGAACATATTGCAAATTAGACATATTCTCATTGGGTAACCCTCTTGTTCCCCTCTGCCCCACCCCTATTCCTGCAAATAATTCTTAGTCTTGAAGGGAAAGCCAATGACATCTATTTTACATAAAAATTCCTTAAAATATGTGGTTAATAAATAGCTGGACCATATTGAACTACTTCATATTCCCAATAGAACCTAGCACACGGGTCTTGGATGCCCACATGCTGAATGAATGAGCAATCAGAGTAGAATAGAATGAAGCCAGGCAGAGTGGCACACACCTTTAATCCCAGCACTCAGGAGGAAGAAACAGGAGGATCTCTGTGAGTTCAAGGTCAGCCTGAGACTACATTGTGAATTCCAGGTCAGAGTGAGACCTTACCTAGAACAAAAAGGAAAGAAAAGAAGGAGAAGGAGAAGAAGTCAGGTGAGTCAAGATGTATTTTTCAATAGCTTAGAAGCTGATAGAGACAAATATCCATCCTAGATGTCAAACAGTTGAAGAAAGGAGATTTTTTTTTTTCCCTTCTGCTTCCAAGAAGCAGGAGACCATCAAGGAATGGAGCCCTCTCCATGCAGAAGAGGAGCGCTCTTGAAAAGTCATTTCCCGGGCTGGAGAAATGGCTCAGTGGTTAAAGCACTTGCCTCTAGTGCCTAAGGCCCCAGGTTCAATTCCCCCAGTACCCACATATGCCAGACCCACAAGGTGGTGGCCCTGGTGCGTTCTCTCTCTCTCTCTCTCTCTCTCTCTCTCTCTCTCTCTCTCTCTCTCTCTCTCTCTCTCCACTGCCTCTGCTTTAAAATGAATAAATAAACATTTTTTAAAAAAGAAAAAGAAAAGTCAGTTCCCGGGACACATCATTCCCATGTGCTACTCATACAGAGAGAGCACAGGCAGAAGCTGCTCCACTTTGGCTAAAGATACCATGAGAGAGAGAGAGAGAGAGAGAGAGAGAGAGAGAGAGAGAGAGAGAGAGAGAGAGAGAGAGGAGAAAGCGTAAGGAAAAGAGGTCTAAAAAAAAACCCTTTATATGACTTTTAAGAGATAGTCAAAAAATGGAGTTGGTACCATCATAAGATTTGCTCATACAATGTATCTATCTAAGTATGGATAAAATATATTTTTGAAAATGGAGTTGTTTTCCATTTCTCTCATTTGCATTTATTCCTTGATGTTAGCCACAACTGAATACACTTGTGCAAGTCAGCATTTTTTTTTTTTTTGGAAAAAAAGAATTGATAAAATAAAAAAAAAAATCAACCTTTGCTAACTCATTCACGAAACAAATATGCATCACATGCCCCCACTTCCCTAGGCATACGCTGTAGTCAGCAAGCAACACAGGAATGCCAAGTAAACACTGACTAGGAAATGTCTCTTTTGTAGCCATGAATGATACAAAGCTTATATATATATATATATATGAACCACAGTATAGTACTCAAATAACATATATGAAGAAACACAACTTTTACCCAATAATAAAACGTTCTGTGGACCCAGCAAGCAGTGAACACATGTGAATGAGTTCTAAGACAATGTAGTTAGCATGCTTGGAAGCCAGTTTTTCCCAAAAAGCAAGTTTTCCCAAAAGGTAGAGAACCTGTAAGAGAGTCAGTAATTGGGGGTGACAACCCCCCAGGCTCATAGTAGCTCAGTCATGCCCTGTGTGAACACTGGGAGTTAAAGGCTGACTATGGATTTAAACCGATTATGGGCTATCAGTTGCCTCTTCTCTTCAGGAAGCAAACAGACATAATTGCTTCACTTAACTCCCAAGCCATTGCAATCTTATTTCTGGTCTTGGCCACACAGGGTAAAATCAGTTACATGAACCTGAAATGGTATTTCACTTTACATTTGACTAGTTTGTATTGAGCATTTTCTATATCATCTAGGAGTAATGAATGAAATGCCAATTATACATTAAAATATATGTTTCTTAGCCTGCCTATAACAACTGGTAGAATATTGCAATAAAATGGATTTTCCTCTTATTTTGTTTCTCTCACCATTGAATCCGGAAACTAAGAGATGAGGCTTAAGGTTGCTACTGTTTCACTTTTATTGAATGCTTTGTTGTTAATGGTAAAGCAATAATTATTAAATATAATCCCAAACAAGAAACAGTCTGCAAAAGAAGTGTTTTGTTTATTCCTTGTACACATGGAACTACATGTACTTTTTTTAATGAGCAAATAGTTCATTAAAATTAAGCATAGTCGACCCAGGAGAAGAAACAGTGGGCAAAGTACTTGCCAATGAAATGTGAGGACCAAAGCCAGGCATGATGCAAGTGTTGGTGAGTTGGAGGGGGTTCCTGGGATTTGCTGGCTTGAGTGTGAGAGCCTGTGGTTTTCCATGTCTGGTTTGTCATTCCTCTCCTTTGCTGTCTTTCATCGTTATTATTGTCTGTTTTTTGAGTTTCGTTTGCAGTGCCTGCTGAACATGCATTCTACCAATGAGCTGAATAGGCACTGTTTTTCAGGGACAGGATCAAACTATGTCTCTAGGCTGGCATTGAACTTGTGATGGTCCTGGTCCTGCCTGCATAGTGCTGGGTTTATAAGCATGGGCCTCCATGGCATTCATTATAATGATTATCTGTTACTTAGAGTCACAAATGTGGTGGCCAGCCTCTGACAGAGTCAATCAGAACCTCGGGGCATGAAGAACGTAACTGGTATTTTACATGGGCACAAAGTGATTTCATTGCACACCATCATCTGTCAACTGCTCAACTGGATTTGCTGCAGAAGAGGTGGCGGAAAGAGTGTAAGAGCCAAAGGAAGGGGAGGACTGCTTATCACACAACCTTCCAGCCACAAAATGTCCTGGGCATTCATAACCTCGAAGTGCCTGACACTACCTACACAAGACCTTCGTCATAGAGAAGAGGGGGAGGGGGGCTGATGGAGGGTGGGCTTGAGAGGGGGAAGTGGGGGAGGGGAGGGAATTATCATGGTTCATTTGGTCTGTAATTATGGAAGCTGTCAGCTCAGCCCCAAGGTAACCATGAAAGACCCCCTCAATGAGTCCAAGTACACTATAAGGGAGTCTCTCTCTCTCTCTCTCTCTCTCTCTCTCTCTCTCTCTCTCTCTCTCTCTCTCTCTCTCTCTCTCTCTCTCTGTCAGATGAAACAACCTATTGAAAGAAAATGTCATAACATTTCAAGCCAAAAAAAAAGTCCATCATGGCAACTGGTATAAAATCATTAATAAATAAAATAACTTGCAATATGTACCACATTAAAATTGTTTGAAAATTTTTTTGTGACAAAGCATAATGATAGTGAAAACTACAGTGAATAAAAATCATGAAAAGAAATAGAAAAAAATCAGGATTTTTTTTTTGTTTATTTCAATTAGTTTGGTCATTGTTTGAGACAGGCTTTATGTAGCCCAGGCTAGCCTGGACTTCCAAATATCCATCAGGGTGGGATAGAACTTGCGGTGTGATCAGCCAGTATTTGCTGAGATTCCAAGCATGCCTCATTACAGTGAGTCTAAAAGTCAGAGATTCTTGATTGGCCAAAGAAGAAAAGGCTTTACTGAAAGACATGACATATAAAGAAAAAGATTGTCATATTACTATGAGATCTGATGCTCTATAGATTTAATGTAATAATTGAATATTCTACCACTGTGAACGCACACATAGAAATTCAATGCAAAGAGGAAAACTATCATAAATTCTCTCCATGTTTGTTTGCTTCCTGTGGAATAACTTTTAAACCACAAGAATAAGGCTTGTTAAATGGCAGAAATTCAAAAAGGAAATAATCCAAAATAATTCATGGAATAAAAATAATTTCAACTCAACAAGTGCTTACTGAGTAAATATTCTGTGCTTAGTTCTATAGATCGTAGATGGGAACTAGTATTTTATGGCATCCAGGGGAGTTGTAATTCACAAAGGGAAGAAACAAACCCTCAGAAGTTACACATAAAGCTGTATCCATTATGGATTTGCTACATTTTCCAAATTCACCAACTATGAAACTAACTAGTTGTATAGCACATCAAAACCCCACAAAGATACCACTAAAAACAACAACAATAACAAAAAAAAGATCAAGGCTAATACTTAGAAAACACAACATTCCAGTAAAGACAAAATTCTCAGCAGTCCTGTTTACTTATTTATGTTCCCCTGACCTTGACGTGATCCTTAAGAGAAGGTAGTCCTGTGCTGAAAAGACACAAACTAGAATGATCTCTCAAAATTGTATGAGGCAGGGGACAGATGGCAAGGTTCAATAACCATGGCATAAGGGTGTCAAATTGCCAGCAATACTTCATATGTTTTACTAAAAAAAGTAATAAAAATTAAAAATAGAAAAAAGTATCTAGTAAATGGCACCTTCTCAAAGTTTCAGAAACAAACAAGATTGTTTTTAAAATATTTTTATCCACATTCATGAGAGATTAGACCAGCAGCTAAGTTGTATTTATATCCCAATTTCCTTAGCTATTTTAATTCTCCCAACCCTCAGAATTTTTCTGAAGTAGGCAATATATTATCTATAATTTACATGTGAGAAATTGAGGCACAAAAATTCAGCAACTTTTTCAAGCTCATAGGTTCTATATGATGAAAGAGAGACTCAGAACTCTGCAATCCACCCCAAAACTTGCACACTTAACACTAAATGGGGCTGCAAAGCAGTAGACGGTGTGGATTAGACCACACGAAGCAGTGGTAAGGTAGCTCAATGGAAGCACACTTACCCAGCGTGCAAGAGGCCCTGGGTTCAATCCCAACACTTCAAAGAAGATACTGAAGACAGAATTTCTGAACCCTCAACATTAACATAAACCTAAGGAAAACTGCAATGTCTGCTGTGGTTCAACATGTCAGTTAAGAGGAAAAAGTGGTGGATGTACAATCAAAATACTCTGGCTTTTCTTTTAGGCTCCTCCAATTCTACTTCTTTCCAGCACTGGTTAACGAGCCAGTCTCTTCATCCATAAAATGAAGTTAATAAAGCATGTGAAAGCTGGAAAAAGAACAGATAAATTTGTCAGCTCACACAGTTTCCAAACAAAGAAAAACTAATCACAGAGCGAAAATACTTGACCACAGCTGACAACAAGAAGTACCCTCTGGCTACAACCAGGACCCTTTCCTCTGAGTCCCAAAGGCACAGTTTTGGAGTAAAACTTTTCCTAAAGCAAAGAGGCATTCCTAATCCAGAAAGGGAGTGAGGGCTTCAGAGTGTGGGAATTCTTCAGAGAATGCAAATTTCTATGGGTGGGGCCAGGAAGACCGGAATGAGTACTAAGATATCCAGGATCCCTTGCCACAAGGACTAATACAGACAGCCCAGGAAGGAGGATATACAACTGATCAGGGAGGGGGAGGGGGGGAAGCGGGGAATTCGGGATAACAACGCATGGTTTGCCCACTAAATAATGTAACTCATTATGGACAATAAAAAAAAAGAAAAAAAAATACAAAGTTTTAGAGGAGGGTTTAATAACTATCAGGATTGATTAGGTGAATATATATATATATGTGTGTGTGTATATGTATATGTATATGTATATATACATATATATAATAACTTTCAGAATATAATTGTGGAGTGCTGAGAATCAAATCAAAGCTATGGACACACTGCCATGCAACATTGCTTCTCTGCTTTCTCATTTTAACCCTTTTACAACTACTGTTCACTTGAGGCTAAGCAAAGTAACACCTGCTTTTATCCTTGGCCCAAGCAAGAAGCTCAATTCATATTCTGTCCCTAAGTATTTGAGCAGACTTCAATGGTTTTGAAAACAGAAGAGCAGTTGCGAACACTGTAAGTATCACAACTATCAGGTACCTGGAATGTTCCAGCCACATCTTAAACATCGTGTAGAGAAGCTCGTACTCCTTATCTGTATTTTCCTTCCATATGGATGACATGAAGATCCATATGGTGAACTCTATCCTTCAAAATCTTACTGCCTAGGAGTTCAGTGCTCAGAAAGATTGGGGTTTTCAAGCTGACAGGGGCTATCTATATGGAAAAGCTGAGTCCAGGAAGAATGTGACAAGGTCTCAAAAGCAAAATATACACAGCAACTGTCTAAGGAGAAAGCAAGCAGAGCTGGGAGATGCTTTAGTCCTCAGGGCTGTTGTACAAGCCTGAGATCCCCAGTCCACACATAAATGCTGGGCACTGCTGGTGGCACCCTGTCATCCCAGCAGGCAGTCCACAGAGGCAAGTGGAGCTCCAGGGAGACTGCCCACCTAGACCAACTAGAGTTCAGTGAGACCCTTTCCTCAATAAATAAGGAAAGCCTTTCAGGAAAACATCCAGTGTAGGACTATGACTCACACACACACACACACACACACACACACACACACACACACACACACAGACACAAAAGAAAACTTAAAAAAATGAATTGTGAAATAATAGATTAGACCCTTTTCTCCTGGGATTACATTTGTGTTGGACACACAGGGAAGGGATAGTTATGATTTTGTTTCAGGATGTCTTATCATAGAGAGAAGATCCATCTACAAAACAAGATCTTGAATTTTTGTAGGGCATTGGGAACAAATGAAAAAAAATTACAGTCCTGGAATTGAGACGATGGCTCAGTGATTAAAGGTGCTTGCTCGCAAAGCCAGAGGGGTCAGGATTCAATTCCCAAGCCACCCATGTAAGCCTGATGTAAAAATTTCCCCAAGCATCTGGTGTTTGTTTTCAGTGTGCCCATATATGTACACTAACACACACACATAATTTTTTTTGAAAAAATTAAACCCTACAGCTGCCAGAAGAAAGCTCTAAAAATATTGAGTGGTTTAAGAAGCGGAAATCCATTGTCTGCAGGTTCTGGAAGCTAACGTGAAGAGGGTCAGCAGGGTTGGCTCTTCCTTAAGGCAGTGAGGGAACAGTTGTGTCCTGTCTCTCCGGCCCCTGGGGGTCTGCAGGCTGCTACTTGGCTGTCATTGCATCACTCAGGAGCTCTGAACTCTGTGTCTGCTTTGATGTCGCATTTTCTTCTGCCTTTGCCCCATTTCCAATGCTCCCCTTTATAGGGACACAGTTACTTTAAACTAGGGCTTGCACCAATGATGTCACCTCATCTAGATTGCAAAGACCCTTCCCCAACTCACACCACATTCACAGGTGTCCTGGGTGTCATGGGGTGCTGATGGTGAAGCCTTCAGCAACATTTGGAGGCAAGAAGAACCTCACCCATTACCTGGGGATAAGCAAAGATGATGGAATAAGAGATTTCTCCAATGGGGCTTGGAGAGGAACCAGAAGAAAAATTGGAGACAGGAGATCCAGGATGGCTTGTATGAGAGATGGGTGGAAACCGGGAGCTGAAATTCCAGTGACGGTCAAATGATGGATCTCTAGAGCGTGTTACAGAAGGACTGGGAAGATTCTGAGGAGACTCTGAGAAGGAAAGGATGAAACTGTCCTCTGAGCTCTGAGCTCACAGGGCTGGGCAGGAAGAGTAGGGGAGGGGAGAATTCCCAGAACTAAGTAAGGGCTCCAAGGCATGGATCTTAAGGACAGGAGGAAGCCTGGGCTAAGAGGAAGGAGAAGGAAGGCAAGGAAAAGAGGGGGGAAGGAAAGGAAAATGACATAACCCTAAAAACTGAAAAGTGACTCAACCAATGACAGAAGACTTGGGACCTCAGTGTCCCCATATCGTTCCCACAGAGCTTACTATTTTATTTCCAGAGTTATGGTTCGAATATAATCAGCAGTTGGAGTACTAACTGAAATTACACTAAGACAATTTCAAGTAATGCTTTATAAATTACATCTACTAAGTCCAGAAAATGGTCAGAAAATATGCATGGCTGCATGGAAGGCTTAATGTGAATTCCATGCATTCGACATAGAGTCTCTCTTGATATTATGACAATCTGTTGCAAGGCAGCATTAGGATAAATCCTGGAGGCTGTTTAAGTGTACTTACTTAGTCTTACTGTTGCAGAGCTTTAATATTGTGTTATAAAGTGATCAAAGACTCAGCCACTTACCACTTGGAGCAAAGGATGATATGCTTGGGAAGGAAGTTCCTTAGTGGGAAAATCCCATGTACATCAAAGAGTCTTAAAATCATTTCCAGTCCAAGTGAAGTTGGAGCCAGATAAACTGGTTATCTTCACTCATGCTTATTCGTTAAATAAAAGGGCATGAAATCTTTCTTATATAACTTGAGGTATTGTTAACATGAAAGAGACTTCTAGAAAGAATATATCTACTCATACTTGAAGGAGGAAAACTTAAAAAATAACTCCGGCACCTTTATACCGTATTTAAGGGCATACTTTGAATACTTTCCTAGTGAAAACGGTCAACAGGAACCTCTGGGGCAATGATGACAGTGTTCTGGATTAGGTCCTCTGGCTCCAGTCCCCTGAGACCCTTCAGCGTGTGAAACTGACATGTATTCCATGTAATTTCAATGAATTGAATGGAAAGAGAAACATGCAAAGGCTGACGACTGAGTCGTATGAAAATCAATTCAAAGAGAAACCTTCAACCTGTAGCAACAACTCTGAAACACCTGCACACGTCGCAAGCCAAGTCATACCGCACAGAAGAATCTAGAAGTGACAGCAAAATTACAGTAAGGAGAGGTGGAGCCTGATACCTCAGTGTTCCCATTCCCAATATGTCAAAGCAAATGTACCTCCCCAGCCCAAGCTAGCTTCAAGCTCGGTCTCCCTACATCAGGCTCCAGTGAACCCTGAGATTTGGGGCATGTGTGCCCAACCCAACAAGCCTATTTTTATCTTATATTTTGTGTTTGCTGTGCTATGGACTGAACCCAGAGCCAGTGTTCCGCTGCTAAGTGACATCCCAGCTGAAAGTCCACTGTTACGAAGCAAGAAGGGCTGTTCCCGTATATATTAAAGCTCCACTACACCTGATCTATTCCAATCTATTCCTGATCCATTCACTGCTTTTCTGTAACAGGAAATATGAACGTGTTGTGTAACTGTTAGATTCTAGTATAAAGACATACTGCTTTAACTTAAATACCATTGGCACCTGTTACTGGACATTGTTCCAGAACTCCATCTCTTTAGAAAAGACTGGAAAGTAAATTATTTCACTGTCTACAAGACCACTAGGTATCTCCTAATTTCCCTGGGTAAATGTAACTTGTCATCCAATCTAGTCTCTGTCGACTCTAAGCAAATGGATTGTTGGCTATAATTATGGAACACAACTTTTTTTTCTTTATTATTCTACACATTGAAGTCCATATTCTAGTACTTGTTATGGAAATCTATGCAGTGCTTTTGCAGGCTCTCCCTTTCTTCATGTGGGAAAAGAAGGAATTCTGGAGGTAAAGTCCTCCCTCAGAACAGCGCTGTCAAGAGAGTCAGGCACATACATAATAAATGTCAGATCTCCAGTTCCCTTCCTCTTCCTAAAGACTGCTTTGTCTATTTATGTCTCATTGAATACACTCCATCTATATAAGCTGAAAACATCTTAACCCCTTCAGTGATAGCTTCAGGCCCTGTGTCACCAACCCTAGGACAGAAAATAACTAAGGACATGCGACTCATTGGATCCCGTAAGGACAGACTTGCTTTCTTCCTCTTGATTTCATTTTAAAGTTTGATCTTTTATGTAAAATGCTTTGCAACACTTTCTAAAAAGAAAGAAAATTGCACGCTGAAGTCGTTCCTTACACAGAGAGAATCTGGAAGTAGGAGTATCCTTAACTCAGGGATATAACATTTGATACACCTTGTGCAAAACAAACAATAACCATAATCACTTTTTCATGATTAGTTGTGTTATAAAGCTCTGGAAAGGAAATAAAATTTCTAGGATTTTTTTTTTAATTTTGAAAAGTTTATGACTTGCATCAATACTAATGACATTTACATTATAAATTTAATAAAAATATTTCAACATCTGTAATTATTTCTTCATCATATATAAAAATATGGATTATGCTTGGATTTAAGTGAAACAGAATGGTACCATAAAGAGAAAATCTGAAGTATTGGCTGTATTTGCACATACAATTCTTTGGAGATTTAGCTTCTTTAATATAAACAGCATGTCACAATTTTGAAGGACATTTGGAGACTCCAGAGGCAAACAAATGAATTTTCTTATTTAAGTACAAGCAACCATGGATAGGGAAAAATCAATATTTCATATGTAACAGTTTATTTTTTAAGTTCTGTTACAAAAAAAAAAAGATCAAAAGATCTTCAAGATTTACTTGTGAACTCGTTGGAGAAGCCGAGTGATTGAACTTTGAAGACAAACCACTTTGATTGTCAACTTCATAAGAACCTTGAATGCCAGCAAGATGTGTGGGAGGGACCCACAGAAGCCATTAAAAAGAAAGCATAGTGCTTTGCAGTAAGTTCAGAAATAAAGTTTTAAGCAAAAAGAGGATCTTTAAACTGGCAAATGAAACCCTCTGAAATTTTATTTTTAAGTAAAAAGCTAAAGAATAAAATGTGACTAAATTTCATACTCTTTCTCAGCAGCTATTTTCTAGGTCAATTCAACAAGAATAACAAATTTCAAAAGGTGAGTTTTTTGCTTTACTGATATGTACTGCGTCTTTCTTATCTGATTAATTCATTTCATTCACATGCTATTCCAGAAAATTATGGACCTTATTTCATTACTGTCAAGAGTAAATGAAAATTAATTGTATGACAGACACAATGAAGTGCCAAGGCTTTGTGTAGGCTATCTTAGTGAGTACCTATAACAATTCAACTTTTAAATATTTACAAAGAAAAGAAGACTCAGAATATTTGAGTAGTTTGATGTCTAATTTTTGGTAAAAATCTAAAGTTTTCTCAGCCTACATTATTATCATGAAATCATCTTAAATTTATATTTCTAAAATAGACTGAATTTTAAGACTTTAGTACAATAAGCCTTGTTTAAGGAATTAAATAATGACTTGCTACAGTGTTGTATTCCTAAAATATAAGGAGAGCGTGGCAGTGACTGATAAAATATGAGTTCTTTCCCCAAAACAATACTTAATTTCTAGTTGTGTTCCCAAAGACAAATGGCTATTAAAATCTCAGCTATTATCACTATGGAAGATCAGACATGAAAGGCCAGATTAGTGGTGGTGCACGCCTTTAGTCTCAGCATTTGGGAGGCCAAGGTAGGAGGATCGCCATGAGTTCGAGACCACCCTGAGACTTCATAGAGAATTCCAGGTCAGCCTGGGCTAGAGCAAAACCCACCTCAAAAAAATAGGATAAAGAAAAGCATGGCAGACATTAGAAGGATATTAAGTTTAGCTTTCTTCTTCTAATATCTGATTGGATTACATATTGTTTAGACAGCTAACTACCTGGCTCAGAACAGTGAAAACACAATATAGCAAAGTCAAACCATGCATCTTCTTCCCACCTCCACATCAGGGCATTACATCTATGATAAACTCCACATCCTGAATAGCCTTTGTCAATGGCCTTGGGAAGCTCAGGATTATTTTATGTCTGCTCAGTGGTGAGTGGGTCGTATGTACAGCGATCTACTGTGACATGCCCTGAAGAGCCACAGGTGGAGGAGATATTAATCCTTTCAAACAACCCAGAAGCCAAACACATGAAAAGGATGATTTTATATGAAAATCATATGGCCCTAAATGTAATTTTATATTGAAACTCACAGTACATAATATTTAAAAGACTTGATGTTTGCAGACAGAGATTAATAGCTATTATTAGACACTATACATTCCTAAACACTCACTGAAATATGAGTGAAAAGGTTCCTATAGAAACAAGAGTTTGGACAGATATACTTCTCATTTGAATTTGCAATTTGGAAATGCAATAGTTTTAGAAAGGGAATCGTCTAGGGCTAAGCAGCATGCCTGTAAATACTTTATATTTTATTTCTCAAACCTGAGCAGAGGAGCCATCCAGGTAAATGAAAAGAGAAATGGCAAAGTCTATACTGTCTCAACATAGTTTCCTTCTTGCTAAGAGTATGGGAGTGTCTGCATGAACCAACTTCGGGTTCGTGATTCATGATTCTGTAGATCTTTTAATATGATCTGCTTCTCGGATTAAATGCGATATGAATCACCTAATCCCCGAGCTGTGATACTGCTTTCTTCTGCTCCTGTTATTTGATGTGGGGTAAAAACAGGCCAAAGATCTCTGATAAATAACACCATCTAGCATGATTACAAGAACAGCTCTTTCATTACTAAAGACTAACCCTCACATCTGGAACTAATCCAGGATGATTATATTTGCTAAGGTATACACTTTTAGGGAATTTAAGGCATAATTTCTATCTGATCATCACCTCCTAAAGTCTGAAAGGGAAATAGTTCTCCAATAACTTCATGAATTTTTGACATAAAAATAATCTATCGTGCATCTGCTGTGGGTTGAGCACGTTAAGTCAATGATAGCTTTTGGGATTTCTTTCTTTGTGCTATTGAACAGATTTCTTTCACTTATGAACAAATACACACCACTCGTTAACTTCCCTATGAACTTGGGTTTTCCCTTCCCTGCCTGCACCTCTCTACAATCCCATTGGACCTCTGCATTCTCAACTTACGGATGCTCCAATGTCTTCATGGTTCCATTTGCCACCTCTTCCTCCATGAAGCCTTGTCTGACCAATACAGTCCATGTTGTACTTACAAAAATAAAATAAAACAAGCAGCATCCAGAACATGTCTTCCTTTCACCTATAATTAATACCTAACTACATCATTAACAGCTTATAGATGAAAGCCATGTCCTAAAATCTTTTTAATTTTTTGTTTTTGTTTTTCAGTGTAGGGTCTCACTCTAGTAGAAGCTGACTTGGAATTCACTATGTAGTCTCAGGGTGTCCTCAAACTCACGCTGATCCTCCTACCTCTGCCTCCAGAATGCTGGAATTAAACGCATGCACCACCATACCCAGTGTTTAAAAAATATATTTTAATTTCTTTATTTCCAAGAAGGGAGAGAGAGAATGAGCACACCAGGGCCTCTTGCCAAGGCAAACAAACTCCAGATGCATGCACCACTTTGTGCATCTGGCTTTATGTGGGTTTTGGGGAATTGAATCCAAGTCATCAGGCTTTTCAAGTAAGTGCTTTTAATCACCGAGCCATTTCTCTGGCCCATAAAATGTTTTGTTTTCACAATTTTAGAACTGCTGATATTCCCTGCAACATGATTGGATTTAGAATCACTTAGGAAATCCATGTCTATGTAAGTATCTAAGGGTTTCAAAGAGGATTATAACTGGGGAGGACAGACCCACCCTCAGTGAGGGCATCTTCCATGCCCTGAGCACAGGTCCTGGACTGAAAAGAAAGAAAAGGAGAAGGAGACGAGTGGGTACCATCATTAGTTCACATCTCCTAGCTGCCTGACTGCAGACACGTCATCGGCCATCTCTCCTGGCCTCACACTTCCCACCATGATGGACAACATGCCGTCTTCCACTGTCAGCAATGAGTAACCAAACATCTTCCAAACACACATAACATATTCCAAAGCCAAGTGGATGGAGCTCTGGTGTACTTTTGATATTTCAGTGAGGAGAAAATGCTCATTTAGTAATTTGATTCGCTCAGATTAAACAGGTTATATAACTATCCAGTATTTATCAGACACAGGTTCCCTGAATGTTAATTTTATTATAAATAACAGTGTCTAAGGCAGAGATGAAGAGCACTTTCATTTAGTTGTTTTATAAAAAGGAATTTTTTTAAGAAGTGTGTGGTGTCCATTATGTTCTCATATCATGTTTAGTCACCACTGCACAACTCAGATATTAAGGAAAGAAAAGCCTGAATGAAATAAAAGCATGAACAGCCAGAAAATCAAAATTATTTTTCTTCACATACTCTTTATGGTCTATATTCAAAGGCACTGTAAGGTACTTTGGGAACTAAGCAATGTGCAAATTACTTCCTTTCATATTATAAGCATCTGATAAGAAATTCAATGTGAATCAATTCAACTCTTGTCTTCTCTTTCTTTCCTTCTCTTTCTGCCCTTCTCTTCTCTCTCCTCCTCTCTCCTGGTCCCTCTCTCTCCCTCTCATTCTCTAGTGTGATGTATCTTAATCAGAACTTGACCTATTCTCTACCTCAAAATGATCTCCCCATGCCCAATCAATTTCTAATAATGCAGAAAGCTTACAGGACTCACAATGTTGACACACACACAGAGAGAGAGAGAGAGAGAGAGAGAGAGAGAGAGAGAGAGAGAGAGAGAGAGAGAGAGAGAGAGAGGAGGGGAAGAGAATGGGGAAATCCCACTGTGATTCAGAACTTTAGACTTAGGAAATTTTTAAAAAAGGAAAAGGGAAAGACTGGATGGAATGAGCTTCTATTGAAAATTGACCCAAAACTCATGGTAGCGGCTGTGGATTCTTCAGACAGATGGTGTCTACAGTCTAATCTATTAGTCAGCTTGGCAATGGAAGGAGGCGAGTTTTAGGAAATGCCAGTAAACTGAATCTCTGAAAGAGGAGAAAGAGGCTTGAATCTCCCCTCTGATACTTGATCCTGGCTTCTGCACAGTTTGTAAAACAGGCTACTTCTTGTCACCAGCAGTTTAGAGTTTCCTCCTTAGATTTTCATAGAAATGGTTCTCAAAACACAAGAGCCAGATTTCAGCAGGGACAGCTGGGTTTAACAGGTGAAGAGATCTCATCGAATGGTCTTCCTATCAAAGCCCATGCCTGATTTTTTTTCTTGTTTTCTATCTAATATAGAATAACAATGCAGATTCCTGGTTCTTAAAGACAGGCCATTTGAGAACTTATTCATAACTTAAGGTAGCAAAATCAGAACTAAAAACAAAATGGTCCTATTTACAGATACAAATACAATAATTTAATTTCTAGTTGCTCAAGGTAGAATTGTATATTAGATTATATTCAGCCAAATTAAAATTAGCATTCAATAATTCTTCCCCAAGAGCCTAAGACCATGTCTACTAATGTCACCAAATTAAATCAAAACCAGAAAGCTCAATTGGGTTAGTCATTTTCCTGGGGAGTTTGGAGCCCTTCAAATGTAAATTAGTAGCTTCATTAGTATGGGAATGAGACCAATATATGGGGCCCTGAAGACAAAAATAGTTGGTTTGTGAATCAAGAAAACTGGTGCTGCTTTTGAAAAGTGAAGTGTCCAGGACACATCTCCTAAACCCCACTTGGCTTATACAGTTCTAGTTGATGGAGTGACTGCAATAATTTACATTTAAACTGCAATATTTCCCAGCCCAACTCTCATAATAATAGACTATTAGATGAACATTCTGCTTCACTCGGAATGTATCATACACATAAGAAAGATTTTCTGCTGTTTCGCTGCCATTGGGTGCGTCTAAAAGAAATTTGAACAAATCAAAGGATCTTTATAAGAATCATGTTTGGGGTTGCATAGAGACGAAACCAGCGTATCTTCCTGGCATTTGTTGATTTGTTCAAATGAACAAAGGCTCATTTGGTTCTGTGTGTGTGTGTGTGTGTGTGTGTGTGTGTGTGTGTGTGTGTGTGCTTGCTTTGTTTTGTTTTGTTTGTTTGAGACAGAATCTCAGGTAGCCTAATCCTCAAAGTCTCTAGCAAAGGGTAGCCCTGAACCCTAGATTCACCTACCTGCACCCACTGAGAGCTGAATTTGCACCAACTTGTCAAGCTCCTTCAGAGAGAAAGTTGAGGGGTTCAAGACCAATCAAATAGAGAACTGAATCTCATAAAAGCTCCACATTCTGTCATTTAACTAGTTGTGCAAATTTATGATACTGGTTCTTTTTGCGTGTGTGTGTGTGTGTGTGTGTGTGTGTGTGTGTGTGTGTGTGTGGACATGCACACACACACGTGAGCATGCACATGGAGACCAGTGTCATTCCTTCAAGCACTGCCTACAACTGTTGAGACAAGTCTGTCTCCTGATGGCTTGGAACTGCCTAGTTAGTCTAGATTGAACAGGAAGCCCCAGGGATCCTCCTGTCTCTGCCTCCCCAGCACTGGATTACAAGAGGCACCACCACATCTGCTTTTTGTTACACGGTTTCTGGGGATTAAATTCCAGTCTTCATCCTTGCAACACAAGAATCTAATGGATTACAGTTTCTTAATATTAGTTTCTTGATTAAATATAAAAAATATTAAAAAGTAATTACTGAGAGGCCTTCATGGAATCCAACAGAAAAAAAGTTAATAAAGCCTGATCCAAAAGAATACTTTGGGGCTGGGGAGATGGTTCAGGGGTTAAAGGTGCTGGCTTGCAAAGCCTGTCAGCCTAGGTCTTGTTCTCCAGTACTCACATAAAGCCAGATGAATAAAGTAGTACATGAGTCTGGTCTCAGCAAGGCCAGACCTTAGAGCCTGACTCTTTCTGTGGTTGGACAAATAAGAGCCCTTGAAACATAACTGGTTACTGATAGCCCCCTGGAGGACCTGTGTTTCACTGTTCTCAGAATATATTCAACATGCCTCCTCCTCAGCAGCAGTCACTTTGCTTTCAATTTCTAAGATAAATTATTATTTAGTCATGCAGGCAAGGAACTTTGTAGCCAGGCTGGCCTGGAACTTCCTACCTCAGGCTCCTGGGTACTGGAATTACAGACATGCACCACTTTAATTAGCTGACACATGGGTGTTATTTGTGACACATGACATAGTAAAATTCTTAATTTTAAGCTGCCCCCAAATTCCTCACCAGTTCTGACCCTGTTTGTTCTATATCTGCACTAGCCCAATTTGAGTTCTATTCAAACCCTATGCTGACTCTATTATTTTCATGTATGTTTTGCTATGTATACATGTATGTATGCATGTAGGTTTTTCTATGGACACAACCAATCCCTTTGAAAGACTTCTTTGGCTTAATATCAATAAGGAATAATCTATTATTCTCATATTGAAAGAAGGCTAATGACTCACGCAAAACACAAATAGTACCTTTGCACAAGAGATTGAAAACAATAAATCATCTTCCTTCAAAACTTTCTTAAAGATGAGCATATAAGGTTGCCTGGTAAATTTTGTGAATTACAACAACACTACCTGTTGTAGTCAGCATTCTAGTTGCCATGCAGAAAGAACCCAAACAAAAGAGGATTGTGGAGGAATGGTTTTATTAGGCTTACAGACTCGAGGGGAGACTCCATCCTGGCAGGGAAAACAATGGCATGAGCAGAGGGCTGGACATCACCTCCACCACAGCACTGCAAACAGCGGCAGGAAGGTGTGCCAAACACTGGCAAGGGGAAGCTGGCTTATAACCCCCATAAAATCTGCCCCCAACAACACAGCTCCAGTGAAGTTGTAAAACCCAAACTGCCATCAGCTGAGGATCCATCAATCAGAACACATTCATTTGTTTGTGGGGGACACCTGGATCAAACCAAGGCACTACCCTTCCACACATGAGCAGTAGAATCAGACTCCTCCTAGCCTAACAGCAAATCCTTTTGAAAAAGATTCCAGTCAGAGTTTTAAACCACAGATGTGGGAGCAGTAAACCACCACTTTTGTCTTCTGTAGCCATTTAAACAGAATATTCCCAGTTGTCTAGAGAATAAATTCCAAACTCCTTAGTTTGCCAGGTAAAACTTTCCACAGCCTGACCTCAACGTGCCTTTTGAAACCCCAATCCTCACAGGCCCCTATGATCGAGGAAATTCAGAGTTCTTAGTGAGATTCAACATGTTTCATTCTGGAGTCACATGGTGACCTCATCCTTACAACTCTCCTAATTCCCACTCCCTGGACTTCACTTCTTCAAGACGGTCACTATCATTCTGGCTATATTATTACCTGCATATTCAAGTGCTGATTTGGGTTGAATTGGTTTCTTGCTGTACACTTGAAGGTCTCTGTTCATGCAAATAACTACTGAAATTTATTTGAATTGATATTTGAATATCTCTATTCATGAGAATAACTACTGAAAAAAATATATATTTGTATATTATTTTACTGTTTTATATTTTTCCACCCAAGTTGCAAAAAACATTAAAGGCTAGAACAGAGAACTGGAGGTGTCCCTCCTTGGAAAAGTGTGTAATATATGTGATTCCCTCTGTTCAATCCCTAACAGTAAAAATCTATAGGATATGCATGAAAATTTATAATTTCTTCTTTTCACTATGGAATCTAGCAAATGATCATGAATCAAGTACTCAATGTACGTTTAAATAAACATATATAAATGCATATATACATACACTGCTTGCACTGAAACTATGTAATCTATATTGAGTTAAAAATGAAGTATAGGGCTGGAGAGATGGCTCAGCGTTTAAGGCACTTGCCTCGAGTGCCTAAGACCCCTGGTTCAATTCCCCAGTACCCACATAAGCCAGACCCACAAGGAGGTGGCCCTGGTGCCCACTCTCTCTCTCTCTCTCTCTGTGCTTGAAAATGAATAAATAAAATATTTTTTAAATGAAGTATAAAGTAAACTAACCATGAGAATATACAATTCTACTTTACTTTAAGGCCTATCTATAAAAAGGATTAGCATTCTGTATCCAGAAGCCCCAGGACCATACTCGTTAGCATATGTAATACATAAATACAGTAATTATAGTCACTGGACACTTCCTTACCTGACCGTAGTTCCAAACAGACAGAAAGGACTTACCATTCTATGAACTTTCAATATTTATATAGTAAATTTTTAGCATATACAAATAATTTAAAAATAATTATAGTGGTACCATCTAAACTGGAAAGATAAAATGCTTTGCCAATTGTTGTTAACTACATAATACTTTTTTCTTTTTCTTCTTTTCAATATCCAGTCTCATTCTATATCCCAAGCTGGCCTTGAACTTACTACATAGCCCAAGCTCGTCTCAGTTTTCAGGGTCCCACCATCCTCAGCCTCCCAAACATTACCAGTTCATTAAGCATAAAATGTATGTATCCAAATTCCACATATGTATCATCAGAACTTTGTTATTTTTGCCTCCCCTATCTACCTAAAATAATCAATTGTGTAGAATGCATCTGACTGAGTTGTTTGATTCATTAAAGAATGGACCCTACTTCTGCTGGTTCTCCAGGCTGGGAAGTCCAAGAGCATGGCACTCCCATCCGGTGAAATGAACAGATTTTTATATTTACAAAACTATAAGTGACCTGGATATTCACAATTGCGAAACCAATAAAATTAGATGCTTCCACCTAGTGGCCAATTCAATTATCCGAGATAAGAGGTAGAGGAAGGAACAAAAGCAATCTCTGCATAACTTCCAATTTTATTTCAGCCAAATCAACCTATGCTTGTCTCTTTTGGACCAAAGTTTTGATAGTAAGTGTCTTCAGTTTTCACTTCCTCCATATTAACGTTGCCACACTTTTACTTAAAATACTGAGAAAGAGCAATCACGACATTATTATTGGTAGGACTGACAATTGTGTTATTATTGGAATGGTAGAAATGTCAAGGTACATTTTGGGAGTTCTTGTTGAACGTCAGTTGTCAACCAAAGCACCGCATGCATCGCTCGCAGGCATCACAGTGATGCTCTGAGAAGGTCCTTGTGCTCATTGGGACGGAGAGAAGCTGAGACAGATGGGAGGCGTCTTCGCAAATGTTCCACTTTGAAGTGATGAACACCCAGGCTCCTTGTTCTTTCTGTCACAGTGTGCACAATTGAAAGGAATTGTCTAAGAAAGAATGGTTGGATGTTCCAAAAATAGACAATTGTCCCCTTAATGAAACCCTGATTGTGAGAGAGCTGAAAGAGTGAGCATTGGGCTCAGCGGTTAAGGCACTTGCCTCTGGTGCCTAAAGCCCCAGGGTTCAATTCCCCAGGACCCACATAAGCCAGACCCACAAGGTGGTGGCCCTGGTGCATATTCTCTCTCTCTCTCTCTCTCTCTCTCTCTCTCTCTCTCTCTCTCTCTCTCCTTGAAATAAATAAATAAAACATTAAAAAAAAAACAGTAAGCATTAACATTCCCTGGATGTGTATTTCCAGGCTCCTTTCTCCCAGCTGAGGTCAAACGCTGTTCAAGTCTCTTCTGCAATGGCTTACAGACCTCTTTAGCAACATCAGGGCTCTTCAAGGTCTCCCATCTCTCTTCAGGACCGAAGTATTTATTTAATCAACAAGTAGAGTTTGAGGAACATCAGGCTCTTATTCATAACAAAGTAATTAAAACGGAAACCCCATCACTGAGTGACTACCATATGCAGGCATTCATCGGTTCACATTTGTTTCCTATGGATGGGCACTGTGTTCCCACCCATGCATCTTGGCTTTCAGGGTTTACTAATTAGTGCCTTCCTAATCCCATTCAGAAAACTAGAGCGAGGTTTAGCTATTCCTCTTCCACAAATGGGTGGTCACCGAGATTAGGTCAAGCCAGCTCAGCCTACAATAGCATCCTTAATCAGCCCACGTGAAATCAAAATGAGGCAAAATCCTGGCTTTTATCTCACACTGTCTTTGAGTCTAATTAAAATGCACAAGCTCTTCCTGCCATTCCAACCCTGCTGTTCTAGACGCTAATAAGCCAACAAAAGGTGCTGAAAGCAATGGGCTGAATAATTGTTGAAATTTACAGTTCCGTAAAGGCAACTGTTAAGAGTTCTGTCTCCTAAGCAATGTAGATCACTTTCTGATAAAGTATCTTCAAGGAAATGCACTCTCCTTTAGATTCACATAGATTTAGGGTGGATCGTGGCCCTACAAAGTGATGGCTAATTTTTGTCCTTGACTTTTAACACAATTTGCTAATCAAAGAGTTAAAATAATGCTGTATTCATTGAAATCAGTCCCCGGAATACAGAAGGGACTCTCCGCTGTCTTATGAAATCCTGCTGGCATAACAAATAAACAAACAAACAAAGGTGGGAGGGAGAGGGGGAGAACACAAGATGAAGACAAAGAGAAAGAAAATGAACAACACACATTCATGATCTACTTGGGCTTAGACCTTTCCTAGTCATTATATTAACCAAAAATAAAAATAAATCCTTAAATTAATAACCAACCTTAATAAACCAACTTCTTAACCAGAGTAAGCTTTTGATCTTACTGTTCCTCTGCCTCAGGGCATTCCTTTATATTTACTAAAATGCACCCTGAGCATATTACAAGTAAAACAATAATTTCCTACTCTTAAATACATGTACAAGCATATAATTTGAGGATACATTTGCCAAGGAGCACCACGTGTTCCAAACACATCCACCAAATGAAATCCACATTATAATTATATTTTAAAAATCAATACATTAAGTGACATTCAACATGTTCAAAGAGCCTCAAACTGTAATTGTGAGAAAGTGGCCCACCTCCCTTAGATTTGGCAAGATTGCAGACAGTTGAACAGAAGGAAAGGGTGACACCCAGGACTCCCTGCCTCTGCTCCCAGGCCCAGCTCAAAAACATGGGCCAAAAATAAATAAATAAATAAATAAAAACCTCCCAGATTTCCATCTCCTCTTGGCACCCTGTCACAAGGCCACAGTGCTGTGAAAACTTCATGAGACACCCAGTGCAGTTCTGAAGGTTCTGGAAAAGTCTAAAGGCTCCCAACATATGTAGAAGTATAATATACTAATAGAGCATTCTTTTCCAAGAGGGAAACATTCCTTATGTAAAAAAAAAATACTTAGATATCTTCACCATAGGCTTTTGTATATGAAATAACTTTCTCTGGCACCTGGTATTCATTAAGAAAACTAAAAATGAAAGCAGAGAAAATTTCAGTAACAATCACTAGAGTATTTGTTAGCAAGAGACCTGGCTGAAAGATAGAAGTAGAAATGCATTCTTCTTTAGATGGAAGTTGCCTCTTTCATGTTTCCATCCAATATCACTTAGTTACATGCAATTCTACCAACCACATCCAAACACTGCAGCCCATGGGAACGTGGACCGAGGACATCCTACAAAATACAGCTAAATGAACCATCAAGAGAGACAACATTAAATAGGAAGAAATAACTGGGAAGTACTGAGTTTAAGAAACACAGTAATTTAAACCTATAAATCACTACTAACATCCAAACTATGATTACCTCCTAAGTATCAAAGATAATAATGAGTCTCTTGTTCAAAACATGATATATGTATTATCTGCATTAACTCATTTAATCCTTCCAGTAAGATCTAAAGCAGAAACTTTTTTATCCATTACACAAATGGGAGAACTGGAGAATGAAGTATTTTTAAAAATGTAACTTTCCCAAGCTCCTATAGCTTGTAATTAGACACTGAGTTTGTACACTTAATCATAATGTCATTATATATAATTAAATAAATTACAGTTTATGTTATTGTATTCTATATAGTAGTCCTGGTTCATAGTTTTGAAAGGTCAGCAACCCTGTGTGTTAAACACCTTACACAAAGTATCTCATGAAAATTTGTCAAACATACTGTCACCATGACCCTAAGACATGACTGTCAACCAGCATCACAAGCAAGAGTCATGCCTCACAGATGCCACACAAAACTATTCAAGCCTGGGCATCCATGACTTCATTAAACATGAAGCTTTTTCTTTTCAGTGGTGAAAAAAACATGTACTTTACCATGTACCATGTCTTCATTGTTTTGTAAGTGTACGATTCAGTAATGTCAAGTTGTGAAACACATTTCCAGAACTATTCCTAAAATGCTATGTCCATTAAACAACACACTTCCCCTTCATCTTAAAGCAGACAGTGTGAATTGTAGTGTTTTATACAATTCCACAAATGTACACATCCCATAAATGGTAGTAACTACATTAAAAATTGATTTCTTCTTAAAACACACCATCGTCACAGTATAAAAGTCTCAGAGAAGCTGGCTCCAAAGCATTTATGTAGTACAAGCATTGCTACAAAGTTTCAAGTGTAAGTTCAATAGCTAGCTCTTTGTGGTTTTTATGTTTTCTTAACAAGAGTTGAAATAAGTTTTAAAAAATTAAAAAAGAAAACTAATCGCAGCTCTCAGAATGAAATGGCTGGCAAAGGAAAATTTTAAATTCAATAATACCATTTAGAGAACAAATTCATAACCTCCTTTTTCTTAAATTTCCTTCGCCAGCCCCATTCTGCACACACACACACACACACACACACACACACACACACACACACACACCAATTTCCTAAAGGAAACATAGAAACGATTATTAAACTAAATTACCACTTACACTATCTCTCCCCTCAGTTGTCAGATGCAAGTACAAAGAACCCTGGGAGACATTCACAGTGTTTCTCAATCCCAGAGGTCAGGTCACAGATCACAGAAGAATTTTGCCATGAAATTGTCACAAATTTCAAATGCTCAAACTCAGCATGAAAAAAGGTAGGACAGCGTATTAGAATTCATAAGGTATTCTCTTTTTAGGGGAATGAATGGAGCTTGAGGCTGTAATGACTAATACATTATACAAAGCATCTAACAACAAAAGTCCGACTGTCTCCAACTTAAATGAATGATACAGGTCCAGTGAGGAAAAGGACTAGAGACCATCAATGTAAATATTGCTGAATTTAAGGAATAAGTGAACAGTATGTTCACTTGGAAGGGAACTTCCAATCTGAAGGGAGGAACAGAGGGAGAGAGGGAGGGAAAAGAAGAAAGGGAGGAAAGGAGCACGCTAGCTAGCTGCACTGGTACTGAAGGCAGTGGTTCAAGGTTGTGAAGTGGACTGGTGAAGAGAAGCGATTTCACTTTAAAGCCAGGCTTCTCAGCCTTGGACTTCTTGCCATTTTGGGTCAAGAAGTGCCATTTCAGCAAAGATGATCAACAGTATCCTTGACTTGTGCATTGGATGTTGGCCAGTAACGTCAAAGTTACTCAAGTCCCAGGACAACTAGCTTACATACCTAAGGGCTCAGTTTTGCTCCTTAGTGTTATGACTCCTTATTAGTTTTAGGGGACACGTAAAAGAAACTGGGCATTCAGGCAGCTCCTGGAACCCCATGCTGCTATGACCTGGTGGGTGCTCGGCCTGGTCAAATCAAGTGTCAGATAAACAGAGTCAGGGTTTGACTAGCCTAGGTGATGAAAACCCCAGCAGTGAGGCAAGGGCTGGGGGACCTTGGCCTTAAGTGAGTAACATGAAATTCCTGATCATGCACAAGAAAAGACAGCCAGAAAAAAGCTTGCTGAAAGAAAAGAACAAGCTTATTGCATCCCATCCTTTAAAAAGCCAGAAGGAGATTGAAGAGGAAGGTAATCAGAGACAGAGTTCACAGAAAGGTCCAGGAAAACGAGAACCCACATGACGATGCTTTTGCTTTGAGCCAAAAGGGAAAGATTGGCTATCTTAACAAAGGGTTCCAGAGAGCGATTCAGGCCACCACCTCACCATTTGGTGCCCTGAATTACAATAACCAGATGAAGGAGCTCCCATATACTCAAACCTGCATGGGTAGCTAACAGCCACATATTCAGCCTAGGTTCTTCCTCCCATGGCAGCGTTCATGAGAAGAGAAAGAATCAAGCCCATTTCTTCTGAGCTGTGGGTGCTAACCAGTCAACCATGCTGGCCAAACCCTGCCTCTCAAAGGCTTTGTAACATATACTATTCACCCTGCCCTGTCTTCAGTGACAGTCATTCATGTGACCCAAGCTGATCAAGTGTGGGCCACAGCCGTGGCTCCACACCCCTTGCCCTTACTGGATGGCCAGACAATGTTTCCTCCACAGCAGTCTGGGGCACACTCAGTCTCAGATTTTCACTTCACGTGGAACACTGGGGAACACTCTCATGGGAAGAACACGTATGCAAGGCAGCTACTGGCTCAACAGCAAGCCTGGCTTTTGGCGATATATGGAGCCTTGGTTCTGAATAAGGGAGGATATGGGGGGGAAAGAAAGCTCTTGCCCTTTTTCTAAACACCCCTTATTCTCCTTTGAATCAAAGCTGCTAATTCTGCCAGGCAGGCTGAATGATGAGTAGTGGTTTTGTGATCCCCGCTATTGTTCCCAAGGGCTGAGATCACCAATGCATTTTCCTAGGTAAAGAGCGATTGAAGGGAAGAAGTCTGAGTACTTATTATCTCTTTGTGTTCTTAAACAGTGCCTATTTACAAACTTTTCACTAGTGAGTAAAAACATTTACTGCCAGTAAAACACAGCAGTGTTTCAGTATGTTAACCTCTTCCCCCAAAACATACCAGGGCAGTGAGTTTTCTGTAAGGGGGAAAAAAAAAAAAACAAAAACTTGCCTTTATTTTCTTGCCACAAACACAGAATGAAGAGATGGAAAGGAAAAAGGAAAATCGTTAGAAATAGCATTCTAAAAATAAACAATTCCTCGGGGTTATCTAGACTGCAAAATTGGGCAATGGTCCACTGTGTCCAGCCACAACAGAATAGTAACAAATAATAATAATAAAAAAAACAGAATATCACAGCAGGTGGGGAGGACTCCTACACCTCACAGAATTATACTGGCAATAATGTTGCAGACATTAAAATGAAGAGAAGAAAGTCACTGGGTGATAAACTGTGTGACCTCTGAAGAGTTGAGCTGGACTTTCTTTGAGTGCATGTTTGTTTTCTGAAAACAAAACAAAACAAAAAAATAAATAAACTCCATAAGATCCTTTCAACACCATTCTAGTTGGAAAACACTTAAATTACCTCTGGCCTTGCCTTCATCCTGATCCTCACTTCGAAGAGGAGCTCATCATGAAAATACAAAGATAGGCCATCCACAAATATCAATGGTAAACGAACCCACAGTTGTTTTCTACACTCCATCTTTTGGTGAATAAATACACATCGAAACTTCTTCATTAGATCAGAGATACAGAAGTTAAATCTTGAGGGGGAAATGTGAATATGCGAAGAACATGGTTTCCCTTCCGAGGGAAATGATATCCTACAATTTCTTTTCTAAGTTCCTTTTTTTCTTGTCACTGTTTTCATCTCAATTATACAGACATATGAATTGGAGTCATTTTTTTTTTTACAAAGAGAAATATTTGCCCTACACAATCTCAGACTCTTGGATCTCATCTAATCTGGGAAGCTTCCTTCCATTTGCTTAAAATTCCAGGTAAAACACCTGTGAAGGTGGATAACAACCACGCCTCCTCTCACTCCCTCAATATGTCTCAATGTGTCTGTGGTCCAGCCTTTCTTCTCACTGGACACACTGGACTGCTTTGATCTCCAGAGACCTTTTATCCCCACCTGCTGGAAGCAAGGAACATAACTGAGTTCTTGAAAAGCAGTGACATATTTCAGTATAAAAACAAAATGCATACATGAATTAGACTTAAAATTGCCCATCCTAAACTACATGGCTAAGCACAGTGTTCCTGTCATTGAATTAATTTGCAATCCTCAAATCTTTGTTTAGTCATTGCTTTCTGTTTCTTTTTGGAGTTTTAAAGCTAGCCATCACATTTCCTGAAAATCACTGAGTAATTCTTTTGCAAAGAAAATGATGGCAACGTGCAAGTCTGAATAGCTTGAAGGTTGTGTCCTCAGGAGAGAGATAGGCATGCTGAGATCACACATCCCAGAATTTGAGTGAGTGGAGGAATGAATGTGATGTCCACTATTTATATATAAAGTAAATGAATCCCTCCTTCAAAAAGCCAGATATTAATTCTCCTTAGCAGAGGCATGAAGCTCTTTTTTTTTTCCTGAACAAGAAAAAGCTTCCTGTCTTCTTTGGGTTATAACAGTGAGTTTTAGCAGCCTGGGGCAGGTGGGTGAGGGGGGCAGGGGGACAAGGCAGACACAGCTGCCCCTGGGTTCACCTTCTGTTGTATAAATTAATCCTTACTGTTGATTAATCACTAATTCTCTTTTTAAAGTGTGCCTTTTCAGAAAAGAAAAAAAAGATGTAATCATGTTACTCATGTTGATAGAAACACTTTTTAAAATCTAATATTTAAAATATTGTTCTTTCAGATTTTTAAATTATAACCGAATACAATAAATAATTGAGGAGAAGCCTACAACAAACTATGGAAAGTCAAAATAGCAGCCCATAGTGGGTATAAAACAAGGTGTTTGCCTTGTGGTAAAACAGCTCATACCTACTTGGTATGAGTAGCCACACTGAGAAAAGGAAGAGCCAGAAAGATTAGGGGGAGGGGAGAGGAAGGAAGAAGAAAAGAAATATTCTACCAACATCATATCTTTTTTTTTCTTTCAGAGTAAATAATGCTTTTCTTAAAAATAAAATCTTTCCTAATACACTGGATAATTTTTCCTTAGGATTCAATCACTATGGCTTGGTAACACGTACTTTGATCAAATATAAACCACTTTTGCTGAACATTTCAAAATCATCCTGTGCATTTCCTCCAGCATTGAAACAGAACAGCAGTTATGATGGTCTCACCATAACTTGCCACCCCCACATACGTTCTAATGAATCTGAAACAGATTTTGGCAAATACATTGATTTTCTTTGTAAATTCGTTTGTAAAAGAGAAAAAAAGTCGGTATAATATCATTAACATATAACTAACAAAACAAAGGAAATATATTCATTATTCTAATATATATTTATTAAGTAGCTATTTATAAGAACAATGTTATTGTAAATATAAGCTATTAAATATACAGATGAAATAACTACATTTTCAATTGCCTTTGAAGGAAGAATCAGTTTGTGTTTGTTTTAATTATCAGACATACAAATCATTGAGGAAATATTAGCACTGTATTCTGACCGTGTCAATTATTATACAATATAATCTACATTTAAATGCTTTAATAATTTTATAGGATTAGCAATTGATTGGAAGAGCAGGTCAAGCTCTTCTCTAAAGAAGTTATTGAAATGGAAGTTCAGAAGGACCAACAATTATCCTAAGCTGTTAAAACCCAGTTGAGACTATGGCACAGGCACCATCAAAGAGTGAAAGATATCTCAGTGAGTTTCTGGAACAAAGAGAAAGAGTGGGTACATGGTTATGAACTAGAAAGAGGTGCAGGTGACAATGAGCAGAGAAGAGGGCCCGACTAAGGACAAAGTTGGCTGTGGAAACTCAGGAAATCAAGCCACAAAGTCAACAGGAACTCTGGAAGATGGATGAGATAAGGAACTTGAGAAAGGATTAATTAAAGGTTTGCAAGACACCACATTTGCTAGTCACCCCACCCTCCCCAATCCAGACACATACCAGCAGCTGGCATTACCTCCAGCCAAAGCAGCTGACATTTTTCTAGAGAAAGTGAACAAAATGCCAGGTGAAAATTGGAAGAACGTCACTAAAAGTGATCCTACAGACCAATAACTAACTTCTTAGAGTCCTTCCTGATCCCTCAAGGGTGACATCTTTTTACAAGTGAGAATTCCACATAGGAACTCTTTGTAAGAGGGAGAACTTACATGACTCTATACTTCCTTTTCCTATAAGATTTACAGGAAAAAAAATAGCAAGAGAAATGAAAGGGCCCACATTGGAGAAACTCAAGTTGACAGGAAAAGAAATGGAGATAACTCAGACATCATAAATGAAGTGTCACAGAAAAGCTGGGTATATTTTATCAGAATATACTGCAACACTGGGCTAGAACTTTCTCAATTCTGCTATTATAATCCCTGTCATACACAACAAACATCAGAACCATTAAAGGGAATAAACATGAGAAGAGTGGACACGGGAAGACTGAACTCAACCAATAATTCAAAAGCACAGTCCAGAATCAAGCATATTCCCTAACAGCCCTATAAAGGGTGAACGACTGCTTATTTATAAAGATTGATATTTACAGGTAAGATGCTCATAGGTGCATGTATGTGCTCTCTCTCTCTCTCTCTGTCTCTCTCTCTCTCTCTCTCTCTCTCTCTCACACACACACACACACACACACACACACACACACACAAAATGTTTCTAACGAAACAAAGGGCTAAAGCATATACAAATTCTAAGTATTTTAGCCATTTTTATGAACTATTTTCCTTCAAGAAGTTGTAAATTCCTTGAATGTGAGGTCAACGTGGGCAGCAATGCAAAGACCTAAGAGCTTGTAAGTGTACCTCTGAATCAAAGGTGGGGGGGGGATGCAGTGTGTTTATCCGGGGAGGCTGACCCACTCACAGCTTACAGAGTCACTAGGGCATGACCATGTTGACACAGGCTAAGTGCAAAGCCTTGACCTCGGCCTTTTGGCCATGACCTAGGGACTGGACTTACTCATCTCACCCCAGCCTTTACAACTTGAGTGATGTCAGATCCGGCTGTTGTGTTTAAAGGATCAGTTCACCTAAATGAAAGTTATTTACTTTGCCTGTCGTTATTAATTGCTCCGAGAGTTCTTTTGGTTTTTATGGACGAGGGTTATTTCTAAGTCACCCAAATCTATTCTATGTCTGTGAAAGCAAAATGTTTCCTAGAGTCTTTTAAAATCTGTCAGGCTAAAGTGACTTCTCCCCACCAAGTCCTGTTATGTTTGGGCCGAAATTCAAACCAAAGTGGAGCTGTTTGTGAAAAGAATGTTAGGTATCAAAGAGGAAGGAAAGAATGCACAGATACTAGATAGATAGAGGATTGCTGTGATAACGCAATGCAGAATTATAGTTGAAGGCACTAACCTAAAGTTGCACATGGTGGGCTATTTGAATAAATCTAGTCATTTAAGTAAATTTGATGCAGGATGATCGTCCTATCCCCTGGGTTTTGAAGAACAATGTAGATGCTAGTCTCAGCTGGAATGAGCTACCCAGGGGTGTCAACCTTTTGGTTTCTCTGGACCACAAGTTAAAATACTCCTATTGCTCGGTGCTTCTATGCCCATATGCCTCAACCTCCAACCCATGATTAAAATCCAGTCTCTCCAACATTTGAGATCACTCAGTGGTTAAGGCACTTGCCTCTAGTGCCTAAGGTCCTGGGTTCAATTCTCCAGGACCCACATAAGCCAGACACACAACACACAAGTTGGTGGCCCTGGTGTACTCTCTTTCTCTCTCTCTTTTTCTCTCTCTCTTTCTCTCTCTCTGTCTCTCTCTCTGTCTCTCTCTGTCTCTCTCTCTGTCTCTTTCTTCTCTCTCTCCCTCCCTCCCTCCCTCTCTCTACTTGAAAATGAATAAATAAAATATTTAAAAAATAAAATAAAAAAATTTAAAAAAGGATAAAGAAAAGGCTATCTCAAATTACCCAAAGAGAAACTGCAAGGAAAACTTTGGAGGGAGTTGGATGTATGAAAAGAAGTCAGTGGAGAGACAAAGGCAAGGCTCCCCTGGACGAGTGTGGTGGAGAATTCTGTCGAGGCAAAGCGCCTTCTTTAGGTAAAGAGATGGGAAATCTCCTGGCAACATTTGCTGGCATCATCTTATCTCAACAAAGGGCATCACATTCGGGGGCTAAATTTTCCAAATCTCAGCAATGTGAAACAGGGCTTTAAAGAGAACTTTCAGTTTGAAATACCGAGCAAATGGGTGCACACAGCATGAATTTTATTGTAGACTAACCTAATTTTCACATTTCCCTCCCTGTAACAAGCAAGTCATTTGTTCTCTGTCCTCATAATGGAAAGAAAACAAGAGTTTCTTTGTTTGTGTACAGTAACTAGAAGCTGTAAAAGTCATTCAGTCAAGCTCCACTCTACTTCCACCTTTAAACCTTAACCTGACTTGTAACAATATTTGTAGCCTCTAAAATTACACTGGTTGAACCCAGACGGAGTTAATCACCCTTCACTGTCTCACTGAAAAGTATAATGACCTACCATTTAATGTGCAGCCATTAAAATGCTAGAGGGGGCAAGAATTCACGTCGTCTGTTTATAAATACCTCACAGACATGAATCCATACATTCAACCCACCAGGACACTTCTCATATGGCGCTTGTTTAGAGAGCCAGATGGGAAATAATGACCGCTCTACACAGAAAACCAGAAGTGTCTGCTCCGCTATCTGATGGAGCACACCTTATACTTTTAGTGCGGACATAAATTCATCCTAACAAATCCCATCTGTAACTGAACAAAGCAAAATCGAAATCAAAGTTGGGTAATTAATGGTATCCCTGCCTTCCCCTAACTACCGTGACTTCCCACACAGCGCAATGGCATCAGATCCTTGACTTCAAGCTTCAAAGTGGAATCAACATCCGACCATCAGTTCTGCTCAATTGCACGAGCCAAAGAGCCTGGTTCTTGTATCACCCGAGGGGCCCATGTTCCAGGAGTTGGGCCCTCACGAATTCCTTCGGCTTCATCATTATCCCTGCCCTCTACAGCCCATCCATCCAGAGTTCCCTGAAGGGGCCTTTCAGATTTTAAAATACATCATGGATTCCTTTACCTAAAGCCATCTTGATATACTTGAAGTCAAAAATAGTTTTACTGGTTTGAAAATTAGAAATGAAAGCTACCCAACCTATGGACCTTCGGAGTTAAGTATAAGAGTAACATAGGCCAATGATAGAACAAAGGCAAGTGACTTATGAATGACCATACCAACCCATGGGGAAGGGAGGGGGAAGGAATTATAGAAGTTGTATGAAGGGGAGCTCCAATCCACTTCCAAGCCAATAATCCACATGGTAAGGAGAATCCAAAACTGTCACACCACCTAATTGGTTTTTCTTTTTACACATTGATTTCTGAAATCACCTGAAGTTGACTTAGATAATTGCAACATATAAAGTGCTAATTGAAAAAAAAATTGGTATATGATGTATTTGTCTCTGGAAAAACACATCTTATTTACACTTGAGGAACAAAGGTTATCTTCATTAAATGTAGATTTTAGAAAAAAATTCATTTAGGAGATCAAGTAACACTGCAATAATAAAAGTGGACTTCCTAATTACTGCTAAAGTATTCAGAGGAGCGTGCAGAGGAACTATAATTTTTTAATCATATTCTGAGAATTCAATGTGTTGACTTGCTTGGTGAGTCTTAGCTGGTATTATCTTTTCAGCTTTGGTGATTAACTTCTCTGTTCCTCTTTTCTTTTCTTGAGGTTGATTAAACTTGGCTCTTGGTCTTCCAGAATGTTCTACCAGAATCTGGTTCATGTTCACCAGAAAGGACCTCAAGTTTCCATCCATGTTTCCTTTTAATTTCAGTTTGTGCAGTGATTACTGCTTGTGCATCCTCAAGAATTTTCTTTTCTTGGGCTGGAGGGATGGCTCAGAGGCGCTTGCCTCCAGTGCCTGGGGCCCCAGCTTCGGTTCCCCAGGGCCCACATGGGCTGGGCCCATGGGGTGGTGGCCCTGGTGTTCTCTCTCTCTCTCTCTCTCTCTCTCTCTCTCTCTCTCTCTCTCTCTCTCTCTCTCTGCTAGAAGATAAATAAATAAAATATTTTTTTCAAAAAAAAGAATTTTCTTTTCTTTTTTTTCTTTCTTTTTTTGAGAACAGCTAGAAAATGGTATTTTTTGAGAAAATTAAAATGAGCTTGTTGCCTAAAATGCTTAAAACAATGAGAACAATTAAAATACTTCATCTGCCCATTTTCACAGAAAGACGTTAGGCAATAACTACTTCCAACAACCTCCTCTTTTACCTCTACGCTTGAAATTTCTCTCTTTTGTGTCTCTAATTTATGAAGCTTTTCCTACCTTTATACATTCCACTTATGTCCTCCATGGCTTATGTTCTTATTCATTAGATAGTAGACCAAGTGTTCCTTCTTGGACACTTTTCTTAAATGTTCTATCTAGCATGGGCCCTCCCTGTAAGATCTCATCACCTAGTTTCTTGGTGTCTCTTACACAATATCATACCCAGAGAAGATATTTCCAGTTCCCACTAGTAAATCTAGTCAGCAAGAAATTACTTTAGTGGGCACAGATGATAACACATACTTTTTCATCTAACATTTGGGAGGTAGAGGCAGTCCAATCCGGTGGACAAGGCCAGTCTCAACTACATACAGACTTCAATATCAACTTGGCCAATAGGAGACCTTGTCTCAAAAGAAATTCCTATACTAATATGTTGACTAAGCCCATTGCAATAAGTCAATATAGGATATGTTGAGCCTAGGCATTAAGAGTGTACACATACACTCAAAGTTTGAGCTTCCTTACTTCATAAAATTATCATAGCAATGTTATTGTTATGGTTAGCTAAACATATACAAGTGGTGTCTTTACAAGAAGAGAGAATGATTCACGTGAATATACAAATAAGTATACAGGCATGCTTATGTGTACATAATTTATATATACTTGGGTTAATACATAAATAGCTTATAACTTACATGTCATGAGTTTCTACCAGACTGCCTCTTTGTGAGGAGTTATTTATGTAGACATAAGGATTTATTTCATATTCAGTCAGGGTCTCATGTAGCTCAGTCTGGCCCATAATTAACTCACTATGTAACCAAGGATGATCTTGAACTTCTGACGCTCCTATCTCTAGCTCCCATACGCTGTGTCAACACACCTGATTTTATGTGATGCTGACTGGGTACAAAACCAGCCCATGCATGCTGAGCAAAGGACTCTTCAAACTAAGCTACGAGGCCTGAAATGCTGCTGTGTAGGACATGTCTGCCTCTCCCAACTGGAGGCTGTGATATAGACTGGTAAACATTCTAAGGCATAAGCCAGCCTCCCAGGGGAAAATTAGCTGGTTCACACAGTCCTAAGTGCCAAGTTCACAAATCACGGTAAGGCGGTTTATGTGGACTTTGCTGAAGGAAGGACTAGCTAGTCCACATTTTTTGTTTGGGTATGGCAGGTGATAGTGTTAAATTGGTTCCTCAATGGCATTGGGAAATAAATCACTTTTTTTTAATGTACAGATTGCTTGTCTGACACCCAGCATGTAAGTTTCATTTGACATTAGGAGAAAACCATCTGTTGTTGTCTAGATTCTGCTTTGTCCTAGAAGAGATTTGGTCCACTAAATGTCTTCAGTAAGTGAAGAAATGAACCAAGCAGCAATGATTCAGTGTTATGTAATTCTCGTTGGCCATGACATTGAATGTCTTCCCAGGAACCGAAGCACTCAGGCTGAATTGTGAAACACTCTCATCTCTATACCCTCAAATCATTCAAGATTGGACAAAGGACACAAAAATATCATAAAATCAATGAATTATTATTGGAAGTCTTAGAGGGAAGGTGTGCACAGAATACGATAATACTACCTGAAAGACCGGAGTCCCCTAGAGTGTCAAATCGGGGAGCTGAAGTGGAGGGGATCAGAGACATATGTCTTCTACATGATGCCTGCCTCATCTCCTGGGTGCCTACTAGGAGTTAGAAAAAGAAGTGGAAGGAGCTGCATTTCCAAGGGGGAGACTTGTTGGGGTAAGAGAGTGGTTTCCCACTGGAAATGAGACGTTCACACATTAACACCCAATACATAAACATGAGTGAGTTTCTGCCTTACTGTGCACTGGACCATATTTCTTTGTTTTCATCCCACCCTGAGATTCCCCAAGCCTCTAATTTTATCCCAGGTACTGTTACATAGTGACTCCTCAGTAAATATTTGTGAAATGAAATTGTAACTGGAACCCACTCGAGTCCATGTTTTCTTGCTCTGAATCAATAGTGAACAATTACAATGGCACTATTCTTATCAAAGAGCAAACTTGTTTGAAATTGAAGCAAATGCTGCTAGACCACACTCAGAAATGACTGTTTCCTTTAATTTTCTCTTTGTTGATGATAGACCTCTAATCTCATGTGCAGGCTAACATTATAGTAAGCTAAACAGAAATAATCAGAACAGCAAGCAAAGCAGGCGGGAAGAGCTTGATCTATTCAGGTCTTGTTCCCTCTCTCCCTTTCTCCTCATGCTTCTCGGGCTTAGCACTTAGACGTCTTCCTAGGCTAGATCCTTAAATTATATTATTCTCTGACAATTCAGGTGCATTTGGAAAAAACATGTTAGGTACTGAAGTTTAGGTATGGTAAGTACAATTCACCATGCCTTTTCTATGGATATGGTTCCTCCCTAATTGCTTAAATTTTCCTAATCTGGGAATCCTCTGAGTCTCCACCTCTCCCATGCATGCTTCCTGCTCTCTCTCTCTCTCTCTCTCTCTCTCTCTCTCTCTCTCTCTCTCTCTCTCTCTCTCTCTCTCTCTCTCTCATTCCATCATCCCAATCTCTTACCTTTCCACTTAGCCTCATATCCACCATGTTCACTCTCTTCTCTCTTAATTATTTTAATAGCCTAATCATTCTCCAGCCTCCTTGATTGGGAGTTCTATCTAAGCCACTGAAATAAGCAGTCTTAGTTGGAAAGAGAAATGAGAAAAAAAATGCATCCTATACATGTATGGAAATGCCCTGATGAAACTCGTTATTTTTGAATAATTAATATATGGTTAACACACACACTCACACACACACGTCATCTCCTTGTTACCTTAAAACACTTAATGTTTTCCTTTGCAACATAGTGAAATTCAGTCTATTCCATTAATATGGAATAAGAAAGCCTTCATGTTCTGCCCACAATTTCCAAAGAAAATACTTTCATAGGCACCAGGTCTATAAATCCAGTCATCACTTGGGACTGACAGGGACACCCCAGGACACCTCAATCCCTGAATGTTCAAGTCATTTATATGTAAAAAGGGAGCATCATAAATTGTGCACCTTATATATATAAAGGGTCTCTAGAGTGCCTGTGAAACCACATGCAATGGAAATCGTTGTTATCCTGTATTCTTTAAAGAACAGTGATAAGTAAAAGGCTGGAGAGAGGGCACAGTTGATAAGTGTGTTTAGTGTACAAGCATGAGGGACAGGCATTTGAGCTCCAGAATCCATGTAAGGTGGGTTGAAATGGAAGACTCTGGGGGCTCACTTCCATCAATCTAAGGTACCAGGGGTAGGAGGGGACACATGAACTCCAGGTTTAGTGAGAGACCAAGTCTCACAAAAATAATATGCAAAAACAACAGAGTATGCCTCATATCTTTCTTTAGTCTCCGCACACATGTGCATACACCATATACACAGTGCACACATACACCACACACACAGAAAAAAAAGAACAGTCTTTAAAAAAAAAGATAAATCTGCCCATGCAAATGGACTTTGTTTTCCAAATAGTTCAATCCATGCTTGGGTGAAGCTACAGAGATTTCACAGACAGGATGGGTCCACTGTAATACCAAGCTGCTTAGGATTTTCCCAGTATCAACAGGGCATCTTTTCTCTATGCCTTCATAGTGTGTTTCTTTCATTCAGTCTGCTAAGTAAATAAAGCAAGAGAGAAAGGTTATTCTGCAACAGTTTGTCTTTGAATAATCATTTTGTTCTGCATAGGAAATATAGTTTCTTTTTCTATGTCGATATCCTGGTGTGCATGTATGTGGAATATACATGAAGACATATGAACAAATATGCTTTTAATTACCAAACAATGCAACTTTTTGCATAGAGACCATATCTAAATTTGCTTCCATATTACACATGCCTAGAAATCTCTCATTTAGAGCAAGTACCTAGTAAAAATTTTTTAAGTGGCAAATATCCTAATCAACTAAAAAATGCACTGAAACATGTTATCTATTGGAAAAAGTACTTTAAAATGTCATTTTCTATTTATGAATAAGTTTAAGTAAACTACCAAGCAAGCTTCTAAACTGATTTTTTATTACCTTGAAGCTTTTGAATTTTCTAGATGTTTCTTTAGAATCTTAATAGTGCTTACCACTGTAGATTCCAAAGAGAAACGATAAAACATTTAAATATGTCCCCTCAGTAATGTTCAACCCAACACAAATACTATGAGTTCTCTCCTAGTATATGAGTGGAAAAGATAACTATTACTGAAGACAGTACAAACGTTAAACAGTTAAGACTTATTTGTGTTTGGATTGGAGGTAGAGGACTCCTTACTCTCCTATTGGATATGCCTTTTAATTTTAGAATGTTAAGGTCATTGGTTTGAAGGTGTGTAGCCATAGGTATCACTGGAAAGGTTGAGGCATCTGGAACCCAGAGAAAACTTTCCTAAGAGATCAAGAACACATCAAACCATCAGCAGGGACAGGTGTACTGAAAACAGTCTGGGATACACACACACACACACACACACACACACACACACACACACACGATAGGTGGGTGTGCCACACTCAGACTGGCAGCAACAGACATGCATACATAATGCATGCTTCTTTCTTGGCCAATTTCCCTACTCTCTGCAAAGCTTTTCTATGCTATATTATATTATATTACCAATTGGTACTCAATTGCATCACATATCACTACTCCTGGAAAACATATTCATAAATAGGCATAAGGTAAAATATAAGAAATATTCACTTTAAAGTTTGAAGATAACAGTTATACATAGTATGGACTGGGGTGTAGCTCAGTGGTAGGAAAATTATCTAGTATGTAGAAGGCCCTGAGACAGAGCCCCCCTCCCCAACTTCATTAAAACAAACACATTCATTTGTTCTTCTATAACAGTGAATGAAATGTTGTCTTATTGAATAGTCTAATAAGTAGTTTATTTTTTCATCATTAATAAGCACATATTTTTACCATATTTTATTACAAAACAACAAATACCACTATACCACTATAATAGGCCTCAGTAACTGGTGATTTGGACTTCACAAATTTATTTCTGTACCTTTTTTTTTCAGCTAAAACTGCTACTAATTGTTGAATTTTCTTTAATAGATAAAGACATTTGCATCCCCTTTTTTTCATTTGTCCCTAATTTACAAATAAAGGAATCAAGCCTTAGAAAAGTTAAGTTGTATAATCAAATTTACAGTTTGTTAATGATAGGGTCACTAATCAATTAGGAGCAGCTAGACACAAAAGGTGATAATTATTAAATAAATGAATTACCAGAGTCCAGGCTGTTAATCACCCCATTAATCTATAAACCACACTGAATTTCCCAGGCTATATAAACTGCACACTTACATATTATGTTCTTGAACCATGTTTTGAATACTACTGTGATCCTGGATTCTTGGGAAAAGCGGGAAGTTGGATACAGCTTTTCTGTATTCTGAGAACGTTTTTCCATGTGAAGTTTCCCACAAGGATTTCTAGCCTACCTCAAATTGAAACCTCTGTCTCCAAGATTGGACCAGTATATCACCCTAGAATGCAAAAGGACCCCAATATTTCTCCAAGGCCCACATATGTGCCAGTCCCTGTCCTACACCCAAAAGGAAAACCACCATTCCCTGACCAAAAACAGCTGAGCTCCCAGGGAAGAAGGATCTATAATCTGATTAAAATAATTCACAGTAAATTGCAAATCTCTTAATCCTCTTAGAGGAATTAACATTTTTTTTCAAATTGGGGGTGGGCAGGGAGGCTACCTGATACAGCCTTTAATTGTTTGGCATTTTTGTGCAGTATAAACAATATTATATTCTTGATTGGGATAAAAATGACCATCACACTGACATGGCATTCTGCCCAGGAATTCATCTGTCTCTGACCTGTCAAATTAACCCCGAATTTTCTCTTAATGATGCTCAGGCTACCCCTTCAGTCTCTGGTAGGAAGTCTTAAAATCTTCTATATGGGAGTTGTTTGAAAATTCTACACTTGGAAAATCAGAATCCACACCAAGTATCTACTGTTTCTTTCAAAACAAAAGTGGTTGATAAAGTCTAATCAGTCAGCAAACTAGCAATGAAACAATGCAGGGATTCACACTTAAATGCACGCTTAAACACACAGACCAAAATCAATTACCTCACATGTGCTAATTTATTTAATGTGCACAGCAATCTTATCAAGTAGGCATCCACTTTCCCTCCATTCTGCTGCTAAGAAACAAAAGTAAAAAAGCCAACTCCAGGTGACAAGATTAGTTCATATTACCTAGCAGATTGTAGCTGTAATGTCTTATTGCAGTTACCTTCTTGTTGCTGGCACAAACACCTAACCAGAAGCACACTAAGGGTTTTCATTCATATCTTCTTTCTGGAATTGCTACTACACATTTCTTTCCTAAAGTTGTTCTTAGACATTTTTTTTTTAAATTGGGGACGTGAGTTGGTGTTATCTGAAAATTTTGGTATATTTTTCAATTTTTCACTTTCTTATTTCTAAAAAGTTAAGTCCCTCCCCCCTCTTAAAGAAAGCAGTATTGTTGGGTGTGGTGGCATAGAGCTCTAATCCCAGCACTGGGGAGGCAGAGGTAGGAGGATCACTATGAGTTCAAAGCCACCCTGAGACTCCATGGTGAATTCCATGTAGAGCAAGACCCTATCTCAGAAAATAAAATAAAATAAATCATTAGATAAATAGAGAAGTATTAATACCTTCTACAATGCCTACCAAAGTGAAGGCATTCATGACCCAATTCTATTCAACATATCCCTTAATAACTCACTGAATGCCTTATGTACTGTTTAAAATTAATCAACCAGAGATAACCCCTCATGTATAAGAAGTCAGGCATGGTAGCAGGCAAGATTACCATGTACAGGATACTAAGGAAACTCTAGCACATGGGTCTACATTGGGTAAATAAGCCAAGCAGCTATGACTTTTGGGAGGAGACACAATATAGATCCATTAGGCCAAGGAGGAAATGGGATGGAAAACAGAGGAGAGAAAAGATCAGGAAAAGAAGGACTTTTAGCAGCATTTTGGAGCAGCGTTTAGCAAAGCCAGCATAGTGAGAATGAGAACACCTTCCTGAGACCTACTGTGTTCCCCTAACTAGGCAGGTGAGCCATTTAATCAGCAATATCATGCAGCCATAAGAAAATAAGGAAACAGAACATGTCTGTGGTTCCAAAAGAAGGAAGCATTTTTATACAGAAGGAAAGAAAAAGGCATATCCTTAAATAATCAACAGGATCAGCAGGACGTGGGCACATCATCTACAGAAATAATTTCCCAGGAACGGTGGAAATCACCGCCACCCTTTCTGGCAGAGAAGAGCAGTTATTCCTGGCAGGCTATTCTGTCAGGGAATCCGATTGTGCTCATCTTTAAACATGCCTCCCATGGACAATGAAATACTGGTGAAGGTTTCCAGCCCCCACTCAATCTGCTCCTCTTGCTCAGGGCACATTACAGCTCCTGACCTCTTCCCTGCCCGTGCCTTGACCTTCTCCTTCTCCACTCAGATGCTATTGCCTGCCTCATGCCTGAGAGCATCTCGTATTATTCCAAGCTGCAGCTCTAGAATGTAGCATGAGGAGGGCTGTCCTGATAGATGTCGTACATGAGTAATGCTCATAATGATCCCCAGTGGGACCCTGCCATAATATTCCAGTACGATGAGCCATTCAGACACAAAAAGAAATTCTTGGAGCTTGGCAGTGAAATGGAATGACTAAAAATTTCGATGAAAAGAAATAGTTTATTTCAATTCACCAAGAAATGGCCAAATGTTTTTCCTTCATCTATGTTGAATTATATCCTGATCACCTGAGCAAATTATATTAGTCCTACACTGCCTAAAGAACCCCTCCCCATGTGATTTTCGAGACACTAATGAATTATGCACAAGAGTCCTCATAGAAATGCGAGATCTGCTCTTAAAAATTGGGAATAAATCAATATTTCACAAATTAAATCACATTTTTTTTACTGACAAGTAATTTCAGAGATGCTTTATTTTCATTTCTGGGTAATATTCAATTGGAAAAGATTATTGACCTTTTAGATTAAGCTTCTCCCCTGATAATATTTCTGTCAATTAGCTAACGATCTATAAACAAATAATGAAACCAACAAAAAACATAGAAGCCCAGATTTGAGAAAAGACCCTGCAATAAATTCATGGTCCCTTTGCCATTTAGATATAGCTTCAATTTTCGTTTTTTTAAAAAAAAAATGACCAGGTTTCCTTCATGTATTTTCTTAATCTGAAATTCACAAACACAGGGTGCATCTCTTATCAGCAATCAGTAAACCTTTCCTCTGTGTTGACCACTTCGCTTCTTATTCAAGGCTATGTTTATTTGTTCAGTTCATCAGGGGCTCCTGGCCCATCAAAGAGCTTGTGGTTTTGTTTTCTATGTTTGTTTGCTTTAGGACAAAAAGAATAAATATCAACAGTAAAACTGATGATGGATCTGCCAAGTCCACAAACACAATTTGGGAAGTGTAAATAACTCCCAATAAAAGCAGAAGCTTTAAGTTAAATAAAGAAGCCATTATGTAACCATTTAACTAGTAAAAACACAATGAGAAAAGCCAGACCCCAGAAAACTAAAGTACTGGAAAATCACCAGTGCAAAGACAGTCATAGACCAAGGAGGATTAGCCTAGAGTGAAGGGGAAGTGTAACATGGAAGCCAGTGTGATGACCAGATATAAGAATTTTCACTATTAGTGCTATGGTCACCTTTAACTTAAACTCAGCTACCCCTATTTACCAAGGGGACCTTTGTTAAAAGTTGAGGATTATGCCTTCTCTTGAAAACTCAGTCTTTTGAAAGTTTATCTACATTGACATTTCTCTCCAATGGAAAATTCCAGCTAATCACTCACTGCCAGGACCTTATCCAGGCCCTTCCTCCACATTCAAGTTCTCAATAAGCACGATGGTTGTCAACCATTAAAATCTATTGTCACATGGAAAATAGAATCAAACAAATTCTGTTCCTTATCTTTGCCTCGTAAACTCCTGACTTTAGTCCAGATGATTCAATAGAAAGTGATGGCAAGAAGACAGGAAGCTGGCTTGCTAACATGTTAAGTCAGGATCCAGAAAATCATTCCAACCATCTCAGACAAGTTTTAGGTGATATGAAAGATGCCCTGGAAGACTGAAAGGTAAAAGTTTTCTTGTACTTCTAAATTTTAAATGAGCCTAGATTTCGAATAGTAAGGATAGAGAGTCCTGAAGCTGTCTTTATTTTTAAAAAAAAGTCCACCAAACAAATATCAAAAGCAATACCAATAAAAAACAGTGTACCCACAGACAAATCTTCATATGATGAGGAAAATGGGACTCTAAACACTTTAGAATGAAGACAACTGTCATCACTATTTATAGAAACATTTGGTATTTCAATACAGTTTCAATATTTATCAGATATTCAATAGCTTCCTAGTGCAACATGGGTAAGATTCAGTGTAGAATGGGTACATCTAGAGGGTAGGGCCAAGACTTTTAGGTTTGAAATTCAAATCAATGCTGGGTGTGGTGCTCACACCTTTAATCCCAGCACTGGAGAGGCAGAGGTAAGATAAACACCATGAGTTCAAGGGCCACCCTGAGACTACAGAGTGAATTCCAGTTCAGCCTGGGCTAGGAGCAAGACCTGACCTTGAAAAAAAAAATCAAGTTGAAGCTTATCACAAAGAACCAAATTGTAACTACTGTAAAAGGAACCATCTCTTCTAGAGATGATGCCTGACACACAACACAGCGAGGGAAGATGAAATGTAAAGTCAATGCACCTGGATTCTGCAGACGGGAAGAAGCCCAGAGAGAAAATGCTGCTGTTCTAAGGTGCTGCCCAGCTCACAGTTCAAGAACAACACAAACAGGGCTACCATGTGCTCACACAGAATGTCAAAAATCAAATGCTTTGATTGCCTAGAATCAGGTATCAAAATTACTTTATTTCACCCCTTTCTTGACTTGATGAATGTTTTTTATTCCGTAAATAGCATATGAATGGACAAATATGAATTATATAAGTTTGTGGCCCATAACCTGATTCTTTGAAGCTTGATTACATTGCGGCTTGTCTAAATTTAAGCAATTGATCTCTGTGTTACTTTTTTTTCCATCAAACACAGGCTCGGAGAGCAGTCACGCGTCTCTATTAAATTACCTGTAAATCCATCAATCACTTTTAATAAATTCATTATACACCAAAACTGAGCAGTTTTTTTTTTTTCCTACTTTGATGACTAGTAAGTGAATGAAAGAATGTTTATTGAATAATGTCCTCTTGGGGCTACGCAAAGGACTCAAGCATGATGGCAGGGAAGGGCCCCAGAATGCCTCCATTCCATCCCCATAGAAAGAGCTGAAATGGCCATACATGCCAGCCACCATAGTCTTATGGGGAGCAGAGACCAGAGAAGGCGAGGGCTCATGAAATCTGCAACTCTGGACGTCTGATATTCTCTGGCCTCCATACAGATGTATGCATCTGTACTCATATGTGCATACACTGAACACATCAGCACACCACACATACTTCAAGCATACAATAATAATAACAACAATAACAATGGCAATAATAATATCCTCTTAAATATAACAAGTTAAATGCCTATTTGTGACTTGTACTGACATCTACCTGATCTAATATGTTGACTTCTCAGTTCAGCCTTCTTTGAGATCCCTCCTCCATTACTTCCCCTAGCAAAACAAGTTCTTTATCTACATTATTTCTCAACACTCTGAGAGTCCAGGAAGATTTTCCAGACTCACTGAATCTCCTTAATGTACCAGTTCCCAAATTGCACATCGACTTTTTCCTCATCAAATCCAAACCATCGCTCATTCCAGTAGTACCAACAAATCACTAATGTACTTCCACATTCTGCCATCTTCACACAACCTGGGTCTTCCATTCAATTCTCTTCTACATTATCAGATTTGCCTCAAACATTCTTTAATAGCAACAAAAAACAACGGCTGCTTAATAATAATTTTTATTATCATGATGGATAGCAAATAGCTTACCGAAGACTGAAACAATGTTATTAAACTCCATTAATAATAAGCCGGAAGTAGTAAAGACATGGAAAACGGAAAAGCAAGGAATGCATAAAAATAAATTTATTATAAGTATATTTTAAGATACTATAATGACCTTGAGGATAAGGACTAAGGTCTCACGTAGGGGAGTGTTACAGACATGACACTGTTTTATTCGTGGTACTGAGTCAGGATAGAAAGATCCAGTCTTCCTTTAAGACTTATGATAAATGACAAATTTATGGAACTAGAAAAAAACTATAAATACATGGTTCTTTCTACACATTTGGAATCAACATAGGAAGGCCATTGAGTTCACCTGAGGAAACAGATTATTCATGGCCAGAATGCTTCTTTAAAAGAATTTTAAGAAGCAAAAGAATAACCTTACTCAAACAAAATGAACTGTTTCTGAAATCATATTAATTGCAATATTTTTTTTCTGATAGCAACCACAGACTCATTCAAGGTTTTCCTGGCAGGGATCATGTTAAACAATGCTTTCTTCGTTTTCTATGAAGCATGTCATGGGAGAAGGATGCGCCTTTACAGGAACAATGGTTACAAATTCAGTTTGGGAAGAAATGTTTTAATAGTCATATTTCCCAACAGAAACAAAAATTTAATGATCAGCTTCTCAGTGAAGTTAGATGACTGCGTTGATGACTTCTACTTAAGAATAATTCGATTCACCTATTGAACTATCATGAAACTTCCTGGGGACCTCAGCTTTATGGACCCAGACTGAACAGTACTGAACAGTATTATGATGCCGACTTGAGTGGGTGCTGCCTGTGGCGTGTAATATCAGGTGCTCTTCTGCACAGTTATCAGAAGGCTGGAAAATAAGCGAAAGTTCACTCACCAAGCAGGAAGCTGCTAAGTCAGGTTAACAGAAGTCTAGTTCCCTACCACAACCAGAAAACACATCTTAATGTCACCTCCATTCCTTCATTCCAGTCTAGTGTGGCGTGTCTGCTTAACTGTGACGAGTGAGGCTTCTGACACCACACTGGCTGGTCTGAAATCCTCCCTCCATCTCCCTGGCTGATGGGAATCAAGGAGCTTAACTTTTCTGAGCCTCATTTTCCATATTGATAAACAGCTGCACATTCCTTCTGAACACGGCTGTTTGGAGAAGGGAGTAAAGATAAGGCATGTTAGCACTTTGCCTGGCAGATAATAACACTCTATAAATTTTAGGTCTTATCAGGACGATGTGATTATTAGAGATACTGCTACTGATTCCTAATCCTTCAGATTCCATACCTGCAACTGGGCAAATAGTACATTGATGGATTATTTAATTAATGAGGCATGCTTCTTTTCATCATGGGAAAGATGGTTATTATATGCTTCTAAGAAGTGATGAGTTCCCAGGAGTTAAAAGCCAAACGCTTCACTCCTCCTGTCTCACCGTCCTGACTCGAAAGACCAGCTAGGCTGAAGACGCTTCTCTCCAAAGTGAACTTGAGGACATTACCAGTCGGACCTTGGCTCACATAGGTGCCTCCCATACACAGAGCTATCCAAATAAAGGCTTTGCCCCCTTCCATTTCCCCTTTGCTTTCCTAGGTTTGAAAAATCATTGCTATAGAAGTCCATTTATTTGTGAAAGGTGTAGTGGTGAACTAAAAACAAACTGACAGGAAACTTTTGCTTCTCTACAGATCTGAAGGAAAAAACCAGATGAGTTTTATCTCCCACCACAGGCTGTACCAGGCAGTTTATTTTAGACAGACAATTTGCTAATTGAATGGTCAAGCGTCAGTGAAACTTACTTCCCAAACAAAGCAGCTAAGATAGTTTAAAGCTACCCAGAGGTGTGCGGTTAACACGGACGAATGTGATAGAAGCCACTTTGTTACATGAGCAAGGAGCCTTTCAGTGAAGTTTCAGAGTGATAAAGGTGGCCTTTTAAATCATGTCTGAGTTAAACAGAACACACGTTAGATCTATGAACCTAAAACCACCTCGTTTGTTTCGTGAGAAAGGAACTACAGACAGGAACATTTCTCTAGCCAAATTAGAAGTCAGTCCATCATTACTTTAAAAAAAAGCTACACATTAAAGCGAAAAAATATGACAGAAGACAGGATTGGAGTTCCAATGATAACACCCCCTACCTCACTAACATTTTATTTCATATCGTGAAAGGGACATCGGTAGCCTGATTCACTCATTTTCTGGTTCCATTTTATTTCTGTACCTGCCTGGAGTCTGTAATGACCTGTCGCTCTTTAGTGTGGACTGAGGATGAGGCTCTTCTGGAAGAATCCTTGCCCAGCAGGAAGAAGGCCCCAAGCTCAATGCCACAGGGCATGAAAGTGGTGCCAAGGTGCACAGTTGAGAGTTGGAGGAAGGAGACTCAGAAGTTCAAGGTCACCCTCAAATGCACAGCACTAGCCTTTGCTCCTCATTGATCACAATCCAGGAAAGAGGACACCAAGCTGATTCATTTTCCCACAATGGAGCATAAAATGGTGCATGACTTTCATAAAGAACTAGCTAGGAAGGACCTCATGGTCTTATGAACATTATCCCTAGCCATGGCCATTGAAATTTTATGTGAGGGCAAGAGGTGATGAATAGCCGAAGTGATTTTTTTAAGTACCAAATGGTTACATATAGCAACTTTACTATGCTCCAAGTATTATATTATTGTTTTAATTTTATTTAATTTACTTGCAAGCAGAGAGATAGAGAAGACAGAGAGACAGAGAGAGAGAGAAAGAGAGAGAGAGAAAGAGAGAGAATATGGATGGGCCAGGGCCTCTAGCTGCTGCAAATAAACTCCATATGCATGTGCCACTTGGTGCATCTGGCTTTACATGGGTATGGGAGAATCCAACCTAGGTCCTTAGGCTTTGCAGGCAAGTGCCTTAACTGCTGAGCCCTCCAGACATTATTTTTCTTTCCATTCAAAGGGTAATCTGTATCAATGAAAAATGGGTCTATAGCATTCTCAAACAGAATACCTTGCAAATAATTTGAAGGGAGTGTTCCGAGAATTCCAACTATGGCTGACTGAAATGTTGTGTCTTGTTCTGAGATCATGTGAGATTACCTGGACATATTTTCTATTGGATCCTTTCTAAAATCCAATCAAAAGTATCTTAGGAAAGTGTAACAGGGAGTTGCTACACAAAAAGTGGTTTAAAATATGGGTTTTTTTGGGGGGGAGGGTTCAAGGTAGGGTCTTGCTCTAGTCCAGACTGACCTGGAATTCACTATGGAGTCTCAGAGTCACAGCAATCCTCCTACTTCTGCCTCCCAAGTGCTGGGATTAAAGGTGTGAGCCACCACACCTAGCTATGTTTTTTTCTTTAAAAAGTGAGTGATGAGTTCCTGGTCCTAAATGCACATTGTCCCCTCCAGGGTTTAGGGTACACTGTGGAAGACAGGATAGAGAGAATGTAAGTGCTGGCGGGTGGGAGGAGCACTGTAACAAGGCCATGCACAAGATCTGCACATGATGGGGCCAGTTCACATCAGTCACAGGTAGCGGAGGGGCTTGGAAGGCCACTCCCCTCCTTAATGAGAAAATGACAGTCCAAGTTTGCCTGGGAGGAGAGTCTTTCTCTTCCCTGATGGAGTCAATAGTGACTGGGGAGAAGACAGACTACAGCAAGATTGAGGGGGACAAGGGAGGGTACTATGGAGTACATATGATCAAAATGTAATATAGATATATGCATAAAAATGTCAGAAAAATAAAAAAAAGTATGAATGTTTTAAAATATTGATTGGTCAAGGTGTGTGTGTCCATTTGTATACACATACCAGGGCCTCTTGCCGCTATAAAAAAAAACAACTTAGATGAGCTACTTGGGAATTGAACCTAGGCAAGCAGCATTTGCAAGCAAGTGTCTCTGGCTGCTGAGCCATCTTCTCAGCCCCATTCCCCACCACCCCTCCAAATATATATTTTCAGTAAACTTTGGTCCACTAAACTGGAAGACTTCTGTGATTTTTTTTAATTCCCCCAAATACATTGCACTATTTTCATTAGTAGGGATGGAGGACAGCCCCTTCCTGTATGATGTATGCAAATCAGCCACTTGACACAAAAGCCCTATATTCCCACTTGTAACAGAGCCACACTCTGCTGACATCTGCTTGTATCCATTGATGGTGCTTTTAACGCTTCATTGAAGTGTCAAACTAGGTGGCAGGCATTAAGCCTCTAGACTATTTCAAGCCAGACTTGTGATCCAAGATTTTAATGTTTATCTTCTACGCATACACCCTCACAAAACCAAATGAATTCAACAAAACCAGTCGATATTCTTTTCCAGCTGCAGGCTCTGTGCAGCTGTGAGCACCACAGAGGCACGTGAAGGAAGTCGGAAAGATATGCACAGTCATGCTGTTCAAAATATTATTTTATGTGTGGAACAACAGTCACAAGATGTTTGGAAGCCAAGTAAAATCACAGAAGTAAGGAGATTTGGAAGACGCTGTTTTGGCTGAAGGGAAATGAGGCTTAGCTTTCCCATGAAGCAAGCAACATGACACCCTCCAGTGTGTGTGTGTGTGTGTGAGAGAGAGAGAGAGAGAGAGAGAGAGAGAGAGAGAGAGAGAGAGAGAGAGAGAGAGAGAGAGAGAGAGAGAGAGAGAGAGAGAGACGGAGGGAGAAAGAGAGAGAGAGAGATCAAAGCTACCTCCTAGTACACTATAATCTTTTTTGCTTCCTCTTCTTCAACAAGATTGAACTAAAAGGCTGAAAGTGGGAAGGAAACACTAATCCAGTCTTTTTGATCTCCACAGGATGGCAACTTTATTGGCTATGCATAAGCAGTTTCCAGGCAGCTGATCAACCAGGTAGGAATCCTCAACCCCTCCATGATCAGTAACCATGAAGTGAGTGAGCAGGCACGAGGTTCCTCAGCACTAGATGACCAGCAGCCCATATCTAACCCCGGGGGAAAGAATGATTGTCTCTCCACAGGCTCTTCCCTGACAAGTACCAATTATTTGCCTTGGGATTCAGGGCAATGACTCTCCTGAAATGTGCATGAAAGAGAACAGCTTGCATTTTGCAAAGCCCAGCTTGGGATCTCTGGGCATCGGAAGCTTTAGCAGATAGTATTGTGACTTACATATTTCATCTGGTCTTTCCATGATGTGCAGAGTGCAGCCCCGATCAAGGCTGAATGCAAACTGCTTAGATGCAAAGAACTCACTGTCTTACTGGGAGAACCTAAAAACTTCTTAAGAACAGTGTCTCCCTTCCAAATTCTCAACTGTTCAATCCATGCTTTTATCTAGATTGATTTTGGGGACAAGGGTGAAAAAAAAAAAATAATTGAACCAAAATTTTTTTTGGTTTTGCTTTCTTTTGTTTTTAGAAGTAGGGTCTAGCTGCAGCCCAGGCTGACCCAGAATTCACTATATAGACTCAGGCTGGCCTCCGGGAACTCATGGCAATTCTCCTGCCTCTGCCTCTCCAGTGCTGGGATTCAAGGTGTTTGCCACCATGCGGGCCCAGCAATTCTACGCAATATTTTTTTAAATTTAAATTTAATTCTCTCTTTCAATTTTGACAATAAACATTGGTTTAAGAGTGTTGGTTCAAATCCCTGCTCGTACACATCTCCTAACTTCCACAACTACAAAATAAAGGTGGGGAAAGAAACATGTAACCAATTAGCAGCACGGGTATCAGTCATAAGGTTCTCCTACCCATTTGGTGAGATGTCCAGATAATGACAGCCATTGCTTCACAGCACCAGCAATTGTCATCAAAGGTTTCCCAACCTGCCCCAGAATTTGAACTCAGTCTTACTTTTATGTTTTTTTTTCCCCCTCTGGTCAGGTCACTGGTCAACTCTATAGAAAAGTGATAAGGAACGGTAGCTGTCTGGAGCAGTCAATATTCTAAAATCTTAATAAATGTAGATTTAAAAAAATTGAGTCTGGAGATGGCTTAGATGTTAAAGGCACTTGTTTCCAAAGCCTGCCAGGCAGAGGCCCATTCCCCAGTACTCATGTAAAGCCGGATGCATAAAGTGGTGCCTGCATCTGGAATTGATCTGCAAGCAGCAAGAGGCCCTGTTGAACTTGTAATCATATTCTCTCCCCCCTCTCTGCAAATAATTTTTTTTTTTAGTTTTTCGAGGTAGGGTCTTACTCTAGCCCAGGCTGACCTGGAATTCACTATGTAGTCTCAGGGTGGCCTTGAGTTTACGGCAATCCTCCTACCTCTGCCTCCTGAGTGCTGGGATTAAAGACATGTGCCACCATGCCCGATCAATAATATCTTTTTACAAGAATTAACCAGTCAAGCATGGTAGTACACACCTTTAATTCCAGTACTTGGGAGGCAGAGGTAAGAAGATCGCTATGAGTTTAAGGCCAGCCTGAGACTGCAGATTGAGTTCTAGGTCAGCATGGGCTAGAGTGACACCCTTCCTTGAAAAAGAAAAGAAAAAAGTTATCCATTTTTCAAAGAAAGCTATTGGCCAACAGAATGGCAGAAAATATTTGCCAACTGCAGGTCAGATAGGGGTTGGCTATCAAGAATAGATGAAAAAATAAATACAGAAACTAAACCCCCAAATCCACACCTGCCAATCAATAAATGGACTAATGAACTGGAAAGAATTTTTAAGAGCAGAACCATAAAACCATTCAAGGTTAACAGATACCTTAATATTACATTCAACATCTTTAGCTGTCAGGAAAATGCAAATTAAAACTACTTTGAGATGTCATTTTTGTCCCAGTCAGAATGGCTAAGCAAACCACAACCAGTGATGGTGAGGAGGGGGTGAGGGGATAAGCCCTCAGAGTCTGTTGGTATGAAAGTAAACTGGGGTAGCCACTGTGGAAATCAGTGTGGTGGGTTCTCAAACAACTAAAAATTGAATTATCAAATGACCCAGCTATGCCTATACCCAAAGCAGTAGAGATAGTCTACCACAGAGACATCTGCCCAAAAATGCTCATTACTGTTCTATTCACATTAGTCAGGAAACGGAGACAACCAAGATGTCCATCTATTAACTGGGTAATGAAAACTAGGAACCTGTACACAAGAACACTTTATTTAGCTGCAAAATAAAAAAAAAGAATTAAAATGATGAGATTTGCATGAAAACGGACAGAATCAGAAAAGCTTTTAATAAGCGAGGTAATCTGGGCCCAAAAAGATAAAAATTGTATGTTTTCTCTCATGTGTGGTTCCTAACTTTGAATTTTGATCAATAAGGTGCAGGGAAAAGGATATAGACTATGAGACATGGGAGGGAAGAGGTGTGGACAATGGTGGAAGGAAAAAAAAAAGTCCCAGGTGACATTTAAGTGGACAAGAGACTGTGAAGGTAGGGTGGGGGAAGACAAGGGGGAGAAAGGAAACAAAAGAAATTGCCTGAAAAAATTCCATAAGGTAACCTGAATCAATATAGTGTACACAAAAAAAATCCATTTAAATTTAAAAGGGAACTATACTTTTCTAAACTAAATTAACACATATATTATTTGGGTGTCTTTCATGAACATGGAAGATAAAAAATGAAGGTCAAACATCTACCACAGATGTTAATCTTCAATCTTCATTAAAAGCTGCTTTCCTCAATTTTTCCCATCAAATTCCTGTCATCTAGTTATTTAACATTATAGATACTGGAATAGCAATAATCTAGCTAATATAAAATATAATTAAGTGGGCTGGAGTGATGGCTCTGTGGTTAAGGTGCTTACCTGCAAAGCCTAATGACCCAGGTTCTATTCCCCAGTACCCATGTGAGGTCAGATATACAAAGTGGCACATCTGTCTGGAATTCATTTACAGTGGTTGGAGGCCTGACCACCCATTCTCTCTGTCTCTCTTCTCTCTATCTCTCCCTGCTTGCAAATAAATAAATAAAAATATTTTTTAAATATTTTATTTATTAATTTTCAAGCAGAGAAATACACACAGAGAGAGAGAGAGAGAGTGAGAGAGAGAGAGAACACACCAGGGCCACCACCTAGTGGGTCTGGCATATGTGGGTACTGGGAAATTGAACCCAGGGCCTTCAGCACTGAAGGCAAGTGCCTTAACCGCTGAGCCATCTCTCCAGCCCAATAAAAATATTTTTTAAGAAAATGATTAAATGAACATTTGTCACTGCTAGTTAAATGTAGCATTTTTTTTTATCACTTTGACATGAGTACTACAATTGTAATAGCAAAAATTAAGAACAAATATGACTCTGGGTAAACTTTTAAGACAGATTAACCTTAAATATCTTATGTGTTATAGGTCCTATTGTCAAAAAATATAGACATTCTATAGACATAGCCATGAATATTTAAAAGCTAACAAGATTTATAAAACAACAACAAATCAACACTTCTTAGAATTACTCAAGAATCTAGCCAGATAGAGAAACTTAAAGAGGAAAGAGGAGAGAAGGAGAGGGGGGTGGGGAAAAGGAGTGAGTGTATGTGTGTATGTGTGTGAGAGAGAGAGAGAGGACGAGAGAGAAAGAGAGAGAGAGAGAGAGAGAGAGAGAGAGAGAGAGAGAATGAATAGGAAACAGAGACCCACCTCAGAAGTGTTCATATTGTGAAACTAACCAAAAAGAAAAAAAGCAATGTCCCTCATAGGAGAGAAAATCCACCCCCATCAAGAAGACAGCCCTAAGGGAACATCTACTTTAGTTGAAATTCAGATCTTATCCTAAATTTGATCTGAAATTCGATCACTTTTTCACTTAAAAGTTCTTTTTAGCCAATGGCTTGGAGAAGAGGAAGTTTAGAAAGAAAAATGTTTAGAATGAGATCCTGAGACAGTGCACAGATGGATCTCAGGTCTACTCCTTATGGTCTCCACCTCACCAGAAATCTACCCAGACAAAACCAGAACAGAGGCATACAAACTGATCACAGGAATGTTCCTTAAAAAAATGAACTGTAATCCCAGCACTGGAGCCTGAGGTAGGAGGATCACAGTAAGTTCCTGGCTACCCGGAGACTACATAGTGAATTCCAGGTCAGCCTAGGCTAGAGTGGGACCCTACCTCAAAACAAACACATAAATAAAGAAACAAATTTCATATAAAAATGCATTGCTAAAGTAACATTATCACCCCAAATTTTTGTCTCACAAAATATTTTTTTAAATGTTGTATTAACAAAGAGGGTGCAGAAAGAATGTAAGAGCCATGGTGGGGGAGAATAGCCAGAAACATTTCCCCCTTCAACAACAGGCAAGGGGGGGAACCTGGCTACCTCCTGAGCTATCCATAACCCCCTACTCCATGGATTGATCCAGTAGGCCCACTGAAGAGGGCCCCCAGTGGGTTGGGGACAGGGAGGAGGGAAATGGGGGTAACATCATAAGATTCGCTCATACATTGTAGCTAATCGAGGACAATAAAGATATCAACAATTAAAAAAAAGAAAAAAAGAATTAGGTTTTGGGGGCTGGAGATGGCTCAGCGGTTAAGGTGCTTTTCTGCAAAGAGTTAGGACCTGGGTTTGATTACCCACTACCCACATAAAGCCAGATGCACATTGGGGGCATGCCTCTGGAGCTCCTTTGCAGCAGTTGGAGGCCCTGGCGTACCCATTCTCTCTCTCTCTCTCTCTCTCTCTCTCTCTCTCTCTCTCTCTCTCTCTCTAGATTACAAATAAATAAAAAAATATTTTAAATAATTAGGTTTTGTAAAAGGCTGTAAGAGTGAAAACTCTCAAACCTTACACTTGATGCTAAGTATGCCATCAACCCAGCAAAGTGGAGTTTACCATCTGTTTGAAGATAACTGTAGGACTCTGTTAAACTGGCAGCCAGAATAAAAAAGAAGAGAGAGAGAGAGAGAGAAAAAAGAACTGACAATCAATAGATGCTTTTACAAGTTAAATCTTGTCGAAGGTGCCTAACCCCCTCAGTACACTTTGATTTATTTAAGCTCACCACATTTCTTTTAAATACACTCCATTAACATGTGCTAGACTGTGATCTCAGGCTTCAGGCAACCCAAGAAACACCATCTTTCAAGAACTTCATTCATTCCCTGACCAGGTGTCTTCCGTACATCCAAGTTACTAGTCACTTACCTAACCCTATGAGGTTTTTTCCAATCTACAGTGTCTTGTAACACAGCACGTGATCATAAAAAAAATTACCCTACCAGCCCAATAATTGGACCAGTCTCCCAAGTTCAGATTCAGAGCATGAGTGAAAGTTATCAAATAAAGGCTTCAGGTTAAACATGAGAGAGCAACTCATGAAAACAACTATGGCCTGAGAAATGGCAGAACAGACAAGTACATGCAGAAACTTCAGGTCAATAAAAATCATCAATGGCTAACATGGAAATTAAATAAAACTAAAGCAAGAAATCACTAAGATTCTAAACATGTTGCAGATCTATTCAAATTATGATCCTCAGAAAGTAACTACCAATCAAATAATTAAGTATGTCCAGAGTCTCAAGCCCTGTACATTTCTCCAGGTGAAGACAGAACTTTGCAAGCTGACAGGACCAGCTTTCAGTAATATCCTATTAGTGATAGTCTATCTTTAATCTAGAGCCATGATAAAATGTCCCAACATATACAAACTCAGCTCAAACAGTGACTAATGACCATTAATCCCTCTATCTTCAGTAATCTGCCCCTGCAGTCATTTATCACATTGACATTACACTTTACACACGTGAATAAACTTTAACCAGGAAGGTGAATCAACAAAAATCTCAAAGGTATCTGACGCTGTAAATTAAACTAGGGAGAGTCAGAAGAAAAAGAGGCAAATAGAGAGATAGATCTTTATGTTCTGAATTAGCATCCATGGCTGGAGGTGGGGAACTAGTCAATCACCCAGATACGCAAAGTAAAACAAAAGCTGTCTCATAGAGAAGGGAGAGTGGGTGTGGGCAAAGGTGGTCCCAGACCACCTGATCTTCTGTGGCATCATCCCCTGTGGCACACATGAAATCTCAAGGCTGAGAATTCAGTCTCTGTTTCCTTCAAAGAAGTAACAAGTTCATGAATTTCCTATTGAGTTCAAATGGTCCTTGTTACTCCCAGACAGGAAATACATCTTTAGGCTATATTATTTAGGGGTTTATTTGCTGTCATTCAGCTGATGGTTTTTCTTTTTTTTTTTCTCCTTTGCCTATTAACTACTGAGGTCCAGTAAAAATTAAAAAGTAAATGAAAAATAAGATAAAAAAGGATCACCATAAACTGAAAAAAGTTCAGGCTAGTCTTCAAAAAGCTTTCATGATTTCATAATTGTGCAAATTAAGTGGCTCTAACCTGTAGGCCCTGCTGCAACTTGAAGCTCAGTATGTGACTACAAAAACTCCCCAAGGTGCAGTGTTTGAGTGTGTGTGTGTGTGTGTGTGTGTGTGTGTGAGAGAGAGAGAGAGAGAGAGAGAGAGAGAGAGAGAGAGAGAGAGAGAGAGAGAGAGAGAGAGAATGTGTGTATGGTATGTGTGTGAGAGTGTATATGTGTGTGTGTGTGTGAAACAGAGTGTGTGTACGGTATGTGTGTGCATGTGTGTATGTGTGTGTGAGAGAGTATGTGTGTATGGTATGTGTGTGAGAGTGTGTATGTGTGTATGGTATGAGTGTGTGTGTATGTGTGTGTGTGTGAGGGAGAGAGAGAGTGAGTGTGTGTGTGTGTGTGAGAGAGTGTGTGTGTGTGTATGGTATGAGTGTGTGTGTATGTGTGTGTGTGTGAGAGAGAGAGAGAATGAGTGTGTGTGTGTG
>PVHP010004361.1:0-71524 GCA_004024765.1 Zapus hudsonius
AAAAATTTTAATGTCAAATGGGATCCATTGTTTTTGTTTAATTTTTAGTGCACTCGTGTATGTGTATGTAGTATTGTGGTGTGTGTGTATGTGTGTGTGTGAATGTATAGTGTGTGCTTGTGTGTATGTGTATAAGATGTGTGTACTCCATATGAACAAGTGCAGAAGCCAGAAGAGAACATCCAATATCCCCTTCTATCACTTTTCAGATTTATTTCCATGAGACAGCATCTCTCGCTGAACCTGAAGCTGTCGTTTCTGCTTAGGCTGGTCAGTGAGCCCCAGTGATTTTCCTGTCTCTGCTCTCACACATGACTGGAATTATAGGCATTCATGGCCACACCCAGTTAGTATGGGTGCTGGGGATGGACCTCAGCACCTCTCAGGTCCTCATGCTGTGCTGCAAGCTCTCTTATTTACTGAGTCATCTTTCCATTCCTGAAATCCACTAAGGTGTCAATCGTGCACATTCACTACCTTCTTTCATCATCTCTGTGTCTACACAGTTCTCATGTCTCTGTATGTCTCTCCACTATGTGGAGACCTCCTTGAGGACTGGCTCCTTTGCATCCCGGAGTCCTTGGTGCTCAGCACAAGACCTGCCATGGAGGTGTCTTTTGGAAGATGTTAACTGTGTCAACTGAATGAATGAGTGCTGTGTGGCCTCACACAGGAGAGCTTTCATCCATCAACATAAGCCTGCTGAGAGAATCTCCATCATTGGCCAGGTCTCATAGCTGCAGAAGAAAGGCATTCTAAACCCTGACCAAGAGACATGGCTAACCCTCAGCTCAAGGAGACAAGTCATTTCATCACCACTGGGCATCCTAGGCTGAGTTAGGCTGAGATGCAACAATACATTAAATTCCTGAAAGCTACCTATTTAATTTTAAGATTCCCACCTCAGAGCTGGAGAGATGATAGTGGCCAAGACCACTTGCCACTTAAGCACAAGGGTCCCTTGAGCCAAGACTGACAGGTTCGACTCCCTAGAGCTCACTTAAAAGGCTAGGCTTGGCCATACATCTCTGTGACTTCAGTCCACAGTGGGCAGAGGCTGGGAAATAGCAGAGCTTCACTGACCCGTGGCAGCTTCATGTGGAGAAAGGACATAATTGAGTAACACAAAAAGGTCCCCAAAGTTCCCCTCAGGCCTCCTATGTGTGCATGGAGCACACATCTGCACAAACATGTTCATATGCCACACACACTCTGCATACACAGTGAATCCCTCCTCCACAATCGCACATATAAATACTACCTTCTCCACATCTTATCTCATAGTCTACAAGTGTCAAACACTTCAGCTTGTTTCCTTGGGGTGAGCAGCAGCTGTTATACACTTACCACAGGCACTGTCCTTGCTCTCTTCTTCCCCTGCTAATGACCAAAAGAAGGCTGGGAAGACCCCCCACACACACCCATATAGTCCAGGTGCATTTCCTCAATGAACCCCAGCCTTCAGGTGATAGCAGCGTAAGGAGGACCTTAGGAGAATGGGACATACATACTGGCACCTAGAGCCCACAGGCCAGCCTGTCCATGGCCTACGGCTTACACTGGAGAGTTCAACACTCAGTATTTCACTTCACCAACAGGTCAGGGAATTACCAACACTTTGTTCACGGAGGTTAAAGCTGAAGCCAGCAGTTCAGAAATCCAAAGCCATGGGAACCTCAGCTCTGATGAACTGTCCCAGCCTCCTTCCTCCTCACTAGAGACAGTGTGGAACTAAGAGGAGGCCATTCCTGAAAACTTGGAAACAGACAGAACGAGGCTGAAGTAACAAGGAATATAAGCAAGTTAGTCATCCTGGGAAATTAGTCTCATTTCTGATATAACTAGTTCAAGTGGGGAAATTAAAAGAAATCTTATGTCAGAAATCTTCCAACAGGCCTCAAAGCATAACCTGTAAACCATCTAGGGAGCTGATTCAAGCAATGACTTCCAGCTTCTGCCTCAGATACATGGGATCAGAATAGCTATGGAGGAGGGGATGGAAATCTGCATGGAGAAGAAATCTTCCTTGCCTCTGGGGATCCAGATATTCCCTCAGAGTTGAGTAGCTACTCTCCTAGAAGCAAAGAATGAAGTCAGCTTCCCTGCTCTGAGGGTAGGTGGGGCCAGAGACCACCACACACGTGGTCATACAGCTGACCTCACAGCAGATGCACGAGGCCCTGGGAATTGACCTAGAGAACTTTGGTTCCACACCACACCTGGCCTCCCTCTGGAGGGACAACAACTTGACCTTTTTCAGTGTCAAAACCACTGCAGGAGTATGGGTTCCCACTAACTTCAGGAATATGAAGCAGGAGACACAAATTCCTGGGAAAGCAATTTGTATTAAATCAGAAGGTTCTTACAAATGGAATTTTCTGGTACTAACTCTGCTCTACCCATTTGGCCTGCTGTTTCAGAAAATATCAAATAGCCGGGCGTCAGGAGGCAGAGGTAGGAGAAGGATCACCATGAGTTAGAGGCCAGCCTGAGACTACAGAGTGAATTCCAGGTCAGCCTGGGCTAGAGTGAGACCCTACCTTGAAAAACCAAAAATAAATAAATAAATAAATAAATAAATAAATAAATAAATAAATAAATAAATAAATAAATAAATAAATAAACCTGGACTATAATTTCAAGTGTCAGGCATCCACAGCCTTGTATCTCCACTAAAGAAATTTCTCGGTGAGGCTACTTAACTGTGTGTTAACAGAGAGCAACAGAAAATAAGCTTCCATTAGCATTCTTCCAGAAACACTGCTGAAATTTAACAAACTATAGGACAATTGCCAAAAGAATTATATTTTAAGTCAAAAATCCACTTTGGAGGTGGGAATGTGGCTCAATTGGTAGAGTGCTTACCTAGCATGAAGCTTTGGGTTTTATCCCTGAAACTGTATATAAACTGTGGTGACACACTTATAATCCCAACACTCGGGAAAGGTAGGTATGACAATTAGAAGTTCAAGATCAAGCCTCTCAGCAAGGTCCCACAATTATCAGCTATATAGCAAGTTTGAGGCTAGCCTGGGCTACCCTGTCTCAAAATAACAACAAAAATCTCCACTTTTCTCCTCAGCACCTAATCTACTTGTTTTAGAATTCCAGGCTCTCACCATCTGTGTGGCCATCTGCCCACATGAATCAAACCTGGGTAAAAAGCCTATCAATTACAAGTGGCTCCCCGTTTTTTCCTCCTTTGTCAGGAGGACATAAAGGCTCAACTTTCAAAATGTTCCCCAAATTGAAAAATAGGATACATAAACTCACTTTCTAGGGAAATGAAATTTGCCTTCATGTAGATTTTAGCCATTTTTTACAATTTGTGGGAAGGGTGGAAAATATATTGAATTTCATACAATTTCCATCATGCCATAAAGTGAAAAGCCAGTTTTCATTTATAAATGGAACTCTGACAGCCTTTGAGTCCCCTGGAAGAAGGCAGAAAGAAGCCTGAGAGCTAAGGACATGGCTAGCCATTTCCAGGAGTGCCTGCTGCTCCCAGAGATGTTCTACCATTTCTCAGAAAAAGGAACTGTGAGAAAATAGCCATCCGTCCAAAACAACCCACTGGCATGGGGTGGCAAAAGCAGGCAGCCCATTTGCTAACTTTGGAAATCATGTCTAATCGAGTGTCAACAAGTCCATGACAGTGTTAGGATTTCCTTCAGTGATGTGCTGATCTCTTATAGTTATGGGGAGTCAACCATAGCAGAATTTCTTTACTCAGTCTCTCAACTTCAAAAAATGATTCAAAGCTTATCAGGTTATCAGGACCTCTGCTTAAGGAGACAGACCACCACTCTCAGCTCTGCTGAGCTGGAAGATTTGAGAAATGAACTCACATTGTTCATATATGTGGGGTTCTATGGCAGTGATGGTCAAGGATTGGGCCAAGGTCATCAGAAATGGTGAGTTTGTCTACAGAGGAAAGAGAACCCTATATGTAGGTTTTCTCCTATCCTCTATGGTTTGTGATAATATAACACTCATGCTTCTGTTCCTTGGATAGACCCCATAAATTTTGGCATAATTCCCCCCCACTTTTTTTTTGGTCCAAACAAGACTAGATCACAGTGTAACAGGTTGCAGACAATATGCTTTAGCGAACTCATGGTTTTCCTGTAGCAGAAGGTTATTTCCAACTAGTCCTGTAATTGCTTATCATTTAGCAACAATGGATGATCTGCCAAGCACTGTTGTGGGCATTCAACAGCCACAATTTTACTTCTTAAAATAAACCCATGAATCAATGGCATAAGGCCATTTTACAGAAGAAACTGTGGGCCAAAGAAGCCAGGTACAGACCAGATGCTCCACAGTGTGTGAGTGACGGGCCCAAGAGCTCCCCAAAGCCATCGACCTTTCCATCAAATACTGCTGTTTGTCTTGCACAATAGGGAACCTTCATCTTTCTTCTTTTTTATCAGGCAGTACCTTTTCAAAAGTCGTATGTTGCTTTAAAGCTTCTCCTACATGTTATAAATGCTCTCATCTCCTTTAAATATTTCTTAACTTTTCCACCTTTTTCAGTAGATCTTAAATGGGAAATAATATCCTTTCTGGTTGTATTGCTGAATATGAATCCAGGACCTTGTGTATTATGGGTAAGCACTCTACCACTGAGCTATCCTCAAAGCAGGAGGTATTGTCTTAAGACCAATTGCAGTTCACTATTTTATTCGTTTAAAAGCCACAACAAGCCAGACATGGTGGCACACACCTTTAATCCCACCACTAGAGAGACAGAGGTAGGAGGATAGCCTGAGGTTTAAGTTCTGGGCCACCCAGAGACTACATAGTGAATTCCAGGTCTGCTTGGGCTACAGTGAGACTCTACCTCAAATTAAAAAAAAAAAAAAACATAACATCTAAGGACGTGACCTTTGAGGTGCTTCCTGAAGGGTCCTTGAGTGACATTTCTCCTGATGACCATCTTTAGGGTGTCAGTCTTCCCAAGGTAACAGGAGTGAAGGCATGAGCAGAAGACAGAGATAAATTGTCTGGAATAATTCAACAAGCTGATGTGATGAGATGTAGTAGAAATTATAGGCCTGTAGTTTATAAAATACTTTAAAGCAATGGGTGAAGAAAGCTCACTGCCTATTATAATTCAGTGCTAATTTGTCTTTTGAGATGAAGGCTGGCATTATTATGCACTTGCAAAAGTTTCCCAAGTGCCAGCATCCCAAGCTAACGATCACAGCAAACAAGCTGCCTTCTAAAGAAATTTCACAAACACGATTATTGCATTTTTCAGGCATTAGCCTGCAAAGGGGCTAAGAGATATTACACCCATCTCTCAGTGCAGGGGTTAAAGTGACAGGGCCTGAGCTGATTCCACAGTCTCTCCATCTTCACATGCTTTTATAAAGTTTAGCTTTCTAGAGGCTGTGGTTTATTTATGAGCCCATCCTTTTTTTATTGGGTGTTTTGGTTTTCACTTTTGCTTACATCTTGGCCTCTACTTACTGGGCCTCAGAAAAGCTCCATCTAGATTTTGACAGTGATCCAAGCCCCCTTTCCCTGAGAAACATCACCCATCTAGACACAAACATAGGAGCTTGGAATCACCCTGCAGCTTGAGACACTTGTGCTTTCTATGAGGACCAAAATTTCCATTTGCAACAAGCAAGAAAAGAGATGAGATGCACAGCAGTTTTATCCTGAGAACCGTCATTATCTTGTCAGCAGCATTACACTCCAAAGTAAGATTGGGGTTCTCACTCTGCTCTCAAGGAACAGAGCACCCTGATTCCATGCCACTTCTCCCCTCTTCTCCCTGTTCTACATGGCAGACGTGCTCTGATTTGATGCAATGACAACTCGTTCTGATGGAACTAGTTACTGTGTGTCAGGCCCTATGTGCAAATCCTTTACATAGTTTATCTTGAATTATGCCCCATTGTAAATGAGAATACAGGAAGGCACAGAAAAGCCTGCCCTATAACACACAGCTTCCAAGTGAACTCAGGAGAGGGGCACCCTGACACAAAGCTCTTTACTATGGCTTCCCTCTGCCTCTCAACCCACCCAGCACTGGGATCTTTCCCCTCTAGTCACCTCAATCTGGATTGGCCTTCAAGGCCCTGTTCACAGCCCAGTGTTCAAGGCCCTTTCCAACTACTACAAGGCCACACTGAATTCTCTCTGTTATCTTTTCAACCACTTGCTATCTGCATATTCACTCTGGTAATTTCACTCTGCTATGTGGGGGGGGGGGGGCTGGGGAGATGGCAGAGGACAACCTTGGGTATCATTCCTAAGGCACTGTCCACCTTTTCTGAGACAGTGTCTCACCAGGCTAGAGTTCATCAATCAGCCTGGCCAGTGAGCCCTTGGATCTACCTATCTCCACCTCTCCATCAATGGGATTATAGACACACACCAACAAACTAAATTGTTTTTATGTAGGTTCTGGAATCAAACTCAGGTCCTCGTGTTTGCAAGGTAAGCACTTTACTCATCGAGCTCTCTCCCCAGCCCTTTGCTGCTTTTGGATCTTTAACCGTGGAGGACAGCAGAAGGAATTGTTCTTGAATCACACATAAAGGCCACTCTGGAAACTTTTCCACTATGTAACCGTCGGTTCACTCAACCATCAAAACTAATCACTCAGAGTGTGATCGACTCTGAGATCTTCACAGTGAGCCCATCACAGACCAGCTCTCCACCCCCCGGAGAACTAACATGGATACTGGGCTGGTGACCTCATTTTGCTGAGTCTGTTTCCTTATCTGTAAAATGAGAACAACATTGCTTATCTCATCATAGCCAACAAAAGAGTATAGAAGTAGCCATCAGGGGTCTCGCTTCTAATACTTGCTCAATAAGAGAGGCTCTTGTAACTGCTATGATAATCATGTTTTCTTAGTCAATAATGTTTTCATTTCCCTAACTGGGTGATATGTATCCCAGTATTGAGGAGTTGCTACTCACAACATCTACCCACAGAGCACTGAACCAAGCCAGTGGCCACAGGGCTCCAGGTACTTATAGCTAGGCCTGAATGAGTGAACTCATGCTCTCCTGTGCACAAAAGCCTACTCTTCTCTCCTTCCCTTTCTCTCTCCCTCTCTTCTCTTCTTCCCTCCCCAAATGTCACAGTCCAGCTCTGGTGAACAGAGATAGTTTCTGTGGTTCCCACAGTGTAGAGATGACTACGACATGCCAGGAGCTCCTGCTACCCCTCATGGAACACACTAGCTCAGAGCCCAAAGTGTTAAGTCTGATCCAACTCATATTTCCCATCAACTTCTGCTAAACTGTGAGCACTCCCTAAGCCACCCTCCTGGTTCCCCTGGTTGATGTTATTCAAACTCTAAAATGAGAGATTCTGATGCCCCTTGAAGTCACCCTGCCATGTTCCTTGCAGCCATAGCTAAAAGCTCAGGACACAGGAGCGTGGGTGTACAGGCTCCTGGCTCCCACTCCAGATGATCATTGCTCCCTCTACTTGAGAAACAAAGATCCCCACTGCCACCTCAGAGCTATTCATCTCACAGCACATGGGACAGTGACTAAAGAAATAGAGGAGCATATCAGGCGATGCCTTGGTAGGTAAATCCCTTGCTACACAAGCATAAGGACCTGGGTTTGCATCACCATAACCCAAGCTAGGCACTACATCAGGTATCCATAACCTCAGCACTCCTATCTAAAGATCAGAGGCAAAGACAGAAGAGTCCTTGGAAGCTCCAAGTCCAGCTAGCCTGGTGTCTAGTAGCAAAGAAACTCTGTCTCAAACAAGGTGGAAAAAGAGGACTGACACCCAAAGTTGTCCTCTAGCTCCACATGCATACCATGAAACGCATGTGCAAACATGCACTTACATACATCATACCCCCTCAGCCCCCCAAAAAACAAGGGGAAAAAGACATATAAGGAGACAAAGTGTTCATTTTAAACTCATCCCTACCACTAGCTGGAAGACACTCTTGGTTAGTGACCCACATGGACAAAGACTTCCCACTGTGTGAGGAGGAGGAGGGTCCAATGCCTTTGCACATTTACGTAGGAAAGGGGAGATGCTCTAAGTACAACAGGATCCAAACAACCATCTAACACAGCAGTAGGAACCCCAAAACTTACTCTAGTTGGTGGAGAAGATGCCTAGCATTTCCAAGGAATGTTTATAAATTGAAGTTCAACTCACAAACATCTGACCACTAAGTGACTAATGACTGTAAGTGTCAAAGTAGAAAAGGTCTCATGCAGTAAAACCACAGCAGAAAGTCTCCTATGGCTCCATCATTCACCTGGGCCCAGGACCAGACCTAAGGTCATGCTACAGGCAGCACCTTTCAGAAGTGTTTTCCAAAGCACCATGAAGGACACCAAAGAGCTTGCCACCTCTCCCAACACCCTGTGCTGCTTCTCTCTACGTGTCTTGTTCATTATCACTCTTCTTCATCTTGCCCATCTGGCATTCATGAAACCTACCTATGTATAGCGAAGGAGAGTTGACCACCCACTCCTTTCCTCCACACCATCCTGGTCCTATCTCTCTATAATGGCTCCTAACAGCCTAACATTTTTGGGGAAAAGGGACTTTTTTCTTTGGTTGGTGTATTGGTTTTCCTGATAACTAAGGAAATTAAAAGTAAGAATATAATTTTCCATTACAGCAACCAAGATGCCAGGCACTTTGTCAGTACCTAAGGACTGTTTATAAATTTAAATTCAAGTCCCAAACACCTGACCACCTAGTGACCAATGACTTCTATGAAAGTGTCCAAGTAGCAAGTATTTCATGTATCAAGACCCACAACAGAGGTTTTTCCATGGCTTAATCATAGACTGATCCCAAAAGGATTACTTTTAAGGTCATATTCTAGGGCTTAAAATTATAAGGAACACGTACAAGATAAGAAAAGGAAGAGGAAGAAGGAGAAGGAAGGAGAGGAGAGGAGAGGAGGAGGAGGAAGAAAAGAATAGAAGGGGAAGGAGAAGAGAGATAATATCATTTATTGAAATAAACAACTGTGAACTGTAATTTTTTTTAAAGGAAAGAGATAAGAAAGGGCAATAAAAATCATAGTGATATCTTGGAGATTTCCATCCTAGCTACTCTGCAATTCCACAATCCTGGCTGGATAGGCAGAGGTATAATTTATAAACCCAGACTTCATCATCCTGAGTTTTTTTTAAGGTGATAAGTTGTTTTAATCAACCTGGCGTATTCTCTTTTTTCCCTGTGCCTCATACAGTCGTAAGCTAGGAGGCAGTTTGTTCAATTCCTCTTTCTATTTGGTTGATATATTGTGCTCTCTTCCAAGTTTTTCTCTTGAGAACATCCCTCTCTTATTACTTTTCTCCTCGGTTCTTATAATGAAAGCTTTGTAAAACATTACTACAGTTTTCATTCCCGATCTAAAAGGGAGATGATATAAAATACAATGTGTGAGTACAGATTATTTTTAAGCCAAATATTGCACTTGAAAAGGGAGAATATCATAGAAAATATAGAACCCAAGGGGTCTTTGCAATTATGGTAAGAACCACTAACAGTGATGGTATGAGCCTCTTACAAGTCATGAGATGGTCCTGAAGGGAAGTCAAATGAAGGCAGGAGAGCTCAATGAACTCTTTCTTAGGAGTTCTGTCGCCTGATGTTTTATGGGTCCCTGTCTTTCTTTATGAAGACTGCAACCCTATCCACCTTCAGCACCACACCAGAAATGCTGCCAGTACACAATAAACTTTCATCGTGATTAATAGGGATAATAATCATGCAGGGTAAGGAAGTTCTGATCAATTTCCCACAGTCATTTACCTGCCGCTTTGCACATTCCATGAAGTTACTAAAAACAAGAAAGCATCACCTACGCAGACACATGCTTGCATCTCAACCAGCCCCCTTTCTCTAGATGCAGATGAAACTCCCGGGTATACAAGGAGCTGGGTGAGGCTCTCTCACAAGCATTTCTCTAACCTTCTTCCATGTCCCAAGGCGGCTCTGCCTTCCATGTCTTCCAAGGTTGAGCCACTCACATCAGCTTGTCACCTGTATCAGGTAGGACTACCTTGGGGCCAGTGATGGAATGCTTCCCTTCATGGCCAACCCAGGGATTTCTTGCACCTGTCTTGCCCTTTGTAGGAAAGAGATTTGGAATAAGATGCTGGTTAGTTTGTTGGCTGAATGACTAAATCACACCAAACTGGATTACCTGTTAGTCATTCCTAAAGGCTCAGCTCTATATATCTTTACCATGTGTTGTAGCCAGTCACATGCTGCTGGGATGAATCTCCAAACCAGGCACAATTTTGGGGAGGAAAGTATTTGTTGAACTAATAAATCCAGGGGAAGTTAAGGAAAAAGGCTGGCCCCCTTTCACAGATCCAAGCAGAGAGAGAGACAGCACCTCCAGAAGCAAGCAAGCAAGCACACTGTAACACTGTAATTCACAAAATGCAGAACTGCCAGACCTGAGGTTCTGGCTGCTGCTTTGCATATGTATCCCTAGAATTTTGCATCCAATTTAAAAAGAATGACCCCAGGAGGCCAGGTCAAAGTGACACTTCCTCCAGCCAGAAGCCTGGAGACAATTAACAATTTAATAAACAAAATTTTAATAAATTCTATTGGAGGACATTTATTCAAAACTACCACAATATGAAACCTTTATAATAGGTCATTTCTTATGCACACAAAATATTTTTAAAAGTCCCTTTTGTGCCCTACAACCCACCGTTTATACTTCCATTTAACAGATCTATTCTGTTTCTCCCTTGATGACAGAAAACATACTGTATTCATTTTGGGATGCCCCTCAGTTTTACCAAATGTGGACCTAGAAATTCTCAAGGCGGGCTCAGAGCCTGACTGCAGAAACCAAAAATTAGGCATGTGGAGTGTCCAACTCAGTAGAAGATGACCCAATCAGGGGAGTTACCTCAATCACACTGTGGAAGGGAAACAAGAAGCCACATTGTAAGACCAGAGAGAACCAGAAGCCAGAGGAAATGGGCTGGTATGTACTGTGGTTCCCTGATTCTCTGGCTCTTAGCACAAAAGTGCCCTTGTTGTCCAGGGCTTGTGGGCAATAACATACCTGGAGGCTGTCCTTGCTGGACTATGATTATCCTCAAGGCAATTATTGATGACAATAGCCCTCATCTGTCCTCCACAGATGTGGGACCCTGCTGAGAGGCACAGAGATCATAGGGTTAAAGGAAAGTTGAGGCTTGGCCTGAAACCCCGATAATCTCATTCTTATTTGAGATGGAGACCAGCAGGAGTTCAGCCTTGTCTCCTTCCTTTTTTCTAAAACTCCAGCACCTGGTAGACCTCAACAAACCCTGATAAGCCCAAGCACTTTAAGGCCTGTGTTTACTGGAGCTCACATACCTCTGCTAACAAGCCGGGGCAATAAAAGGTTTAAAGGTCACAACTCTTCTGCAGCCACCTCCATCTGTTACATGCCTAAAAACATGTAATTCCCTCCACTTGAAGCTGAGAGAGTCCCCCCAATTTATCTATGCAAACCAGGTATCAACAGATTACTGGCTCCTCCCAATCCCTTCATGAAACATCCACAGACTACCCTGCCCCTGTCAATCACCTTTCCGCTTATGCCCCTGCCTCTGGTTTTTCTTCTATATAAACAACTTTTCCCCACATAATAAATGAGCTGTTCACTGAAACTTCCTCCTGAGAGTTCGTCCTCTCATCTGCTCACCACTTTCCCAAGACACTGTCCACACAGCTGTGTGGATAAACAGGGAGTTGATGCATGCTGCAACTCCCAAAGTCATCCACGGAACCACACACAGAGAATGAGAGGGAGTCATAGTTGGATGACGGAGGTGAGAAAGCTAGACCCGGAGTCAAGTCACCAGAACCAGGAAGACTTCTGGAGGCCGAGAAAGAGCTGTGAACATCATGGAGAGGGTAGCCTAGCAAACCCATCAAGGTGCTTTAAACTAGGTGTCCCCCATAAACTCATATGTTCTGAAGGCTGGGTTCCCAGCTGATGACCATTTGGGAATTGGAGCCTCTTCTAGGCAGGCTTATGGGGGTTCAGCTTCCCCTTGCCAGTGTTGGGCTCACTCTCCAGCTGCTGTTGTCCACCTGATGTTGGCCTAGAGGTGATGCCCAGCCTCTGCTCATGCCATGTTTTCCTCTGCAGTCATGGAGCTTCCCCTTGAGTCTGTAAGTCAAAATAATGCCTTTCCTCCCACAAGCTACTTTTGGTCAGGTGCTTTCTGCCAACAAGTTTAGGGTAACTACAACACCCATCTAGGTGTGTAGAAGGAGCACAAAGCTCACATGGCTCATAGTAGTAATGAATGCAATTATTGCTTGACCAATTAGGACTTCCTTAGTTGTAAAGAATGGAAAAATCTAACTGAAGATGACTTAGATTTTAGAAGATCACTTATTGCTCATGCTACAGGCTTTAGACCTTGGGGTTGGGGAGATAGCTCAGTTGGTAAAATGCCTGTTCACAAGTATGAGGGCCTAGGTAAATGCTGAGTTTGGTTGTGCATGCTGTCATCCCACTCCAGAGTTGGGGAAGCAGAGATAGGCAGATTCCTGGAACTCTCTGGCTGGCTGAATCAGTGAGTTCTGGGGCAATCAGAAACTCTGTCTCAAATAGAGATGGATGGTGCTCATGAGGATGATATCTGAAGCTATTCTCTGGTAGACACACCCACCCACACAAATACTACTAATAATAGTACTACTACTACTGCTAATAATAATAATAAATAATAATAATTATGATTATAAAGCTTTAGACCTAAAGTTTCAGGGACAACTTGGGCACAGTACTCAAATGAAACCATAAGAAATGTCTTTCTCCAATTGATTTCTCAAAACAAAAGAATACCACAAAAGCATCAAACTTAGACATATATAACTGAGACAACCCAACACAGTGAGTGAGCACACTTCATTCCATTTGTGTTAACAAAGAGTGAGCCTTATTTGCTTATCTTTACTTTCATGCCATTGTAGTAGAGGCATGGGTGAGTCCCCCTGGAACAGGACTCTATGTCAGGTCAGAACAATGAATAATGGATGACTAGGCAAATCTCCATCCACCTCACAGGTACTTGGCATTGCTTAGTCTCCCAAGTATCCTGGGCACAGTCGAGGACTGGCCTTGAGTGCTAAGCTAGCTGTTTCTAAGAACACAGCAAGAAGGACCACAGAGAACAATAAAGCAAAGGCCTTTCTCCTCCTGCATACCACCTTTCTCCTCAGTATCACTCCAAAAATGGAGAACAATTGACTCAAAAAGAGGTGGGACTTACATGTTTCCCAATCATCTTGCTTGAGACATTAAGGAACTAAGATTATTAGTAGTAAAAGTTTCACCGAAAGAGGTTGAAAAGAAAACCATTCAACCATGAAAACCCAAAGGACTCATGAGCGAAACAGCAAACAATGAAAGAATTTAAGAAGGCCTGGGCATGGTTCAGTGGGTAACAAGCTTGCTTGCCATGTAAACATGAGGATCTGCGATCAGGTGCCCAGCGCCCACATAAAATGCTATGCTCAGTAGAGCTCACCTGTAATCCCAACACTGCAGAAACAGAAAAGAAATCCCTGAAGCTCACTGGCTAGCTAACCAAATAATGAACACTCTGTTCAGCAAGAGACCCTGTCACAAAGAATAAAATGGAAAGAAGCTGAGGAAGACACCAACGTTAACTTCTGGCCCCTACATGCACACACACACACACACACACACACACACACCACAGGTAAACATGCACAAAAGAATTTGATAAAATATATGAATATAAAATAAGCATACTATGCCAGCTTTTAAATTCTCTGCCTCCTACTCCAAGCCTACCCTTTTCTATCAAGCTGTGATGGCAGAGGGTGGGGTTTCCTATGCAGCCTCAGCAGTGGGTGCCCTGGAGGGACACTGCAGTGGAGGGGCAGCTTGCTTCTTCTTGTTGGACTTCTGCCTGCCTTCTCTTCTTGTGTCTGTTCCAAGCAATAATTCCCCAGCCCAGCAGGATAGAATTATCAATTTTCCTAAGAATGACAGAGGCAGCCTAAGTGTGTGCTATCAGGGTCACCAGCACCAACTAGCCAAAGCCCTCTCCTCAGAGGTCTGTTTCTCAGAGGTCTGTCCTCTGAGCTTGAAGATTCCAGCTTCAGCTATGGAGCTCCCATGGCAAAGTCTGGGTTGCAGCTACTCAGAGCCAAACTTCATTAACTACTTTTTCTTTCCTCATTAGCCTAAGGGTAGTAGCTGTTCCCCACAGCTTTTCTTCCTCTTTGATACCTTTGTGTTCTCCTTTCACGTTTTTTCAGGTTCCCACTTAACAGCTTTATACCAGGTAGCAATTCTATTAAATAATCTCTCTTAAATAATTAGTATTATTTCTGTCTTCTAACCGGACCCTGTTTAACACACATTGTGAAAGCAATAGATTTTGTGTATACAAAGTAACCAATTAGAACACATAAGTGAAGGAAAAAGAAAACCCCATTCACAAAGAACAAAATGAGACCAAATATGAAGTCAGCGCACTAACAAGAAATGTGGATAGTTTGTATGAGAAAAAAAATCTGTCAACTATTGCCAATAAAAAGCCAGGTTTTCTTAGGAAAACTGAACTTCATAGAGATGCCAGATTGTCTGTGCTAACTTATGCTTATTGAGACCTAATTATCCTTGGTCAACAGACAGGCCAATGGTGCAAAATAAGGAACCCCCAAATAGACCTAAGTGTCATGTCAAAAAAATGTCTCATGAGATATCTCACATCTCAAATAAATCTCAAATAAATGAGAAAAGAGAGTTTTTTACAATGATGTTGAGGTTCCTGGATTGCCATATGGAATAGGTCCCAGATTCATTCCTCATATCATGCGTCAGGATGAATTCCAAATGTATTAAAGATGTAAATTATTTTCAAAAATACCTGATGACAATCTGTTCTAGCAATAACTTAAAATCTAAAATCAGTAATAAATATAAATAATGTAACTATAAGTATGATGTGTGTATTTACAGACATTAAAAACTTTGTATAGGAAAAAAATCTCAACCAAAAGAATGATTGAAGCAGGTTATTGCAATGAATATCATAGAGTAAGGACTTCTGTCCTAACTACATGAAGATCTCCTAATTAAAGAAAGAAAGACTAAACTTTTAAATATACAAATAACAACTGACATTCCAAAAGATTGAATAACCCTTTAATTAAACTAAATCATACTCAACTCCACTCAGAATCAGAGAAAATTAAGACTACCCGTAATAAAATATTTATATAGAGAGCATAAGAACAATTCTCAAAATCATTAAGAAAGAGACATAACCAAACATTTCAAAAAAGAAGCTATGTAACAGTGCCGAATATCAATAGTGAAGAAGAAAACATAAGTCTCAATGAGACATCTTTACATTCTCACTAGAAAGGCTAGGATTTAAAGACCAATGACAAGTGTTGACGAAGATACAGGTCAAGATGAACTTGGGCTCCTAGTGAAAAGCACATTGGTACAAGCATGTTGGAAAAGTTTTTATTGGCAATGTCGAGTGTACTTAAACATATGCCTGTCCTATTATCAGAGTTTCTATTTTTCAATAAATAATCATGAGGAAATGTTACATAGTCCAAACATTATATGAACAAAAATGTTCAAATGGACATCATGCCAAAGAGCAACCGACATTGGAAACAATCCGTCTGATGGAATTAATGTCATTTATGTCATATTACTATGTCCCCTGACAGGATTAATGTCATAGTGGATTTATCCTTAGTAAAATACTACACAGTAGTAAGTAACCAATATGTAATATGTACCCAACATGGATGGATCTTAGAGGTAGTTTGAGTAAAACAGGCAAGTACAAGATAGTGCACACTCTATGCTTCATACACATGAGGTAAAGATATTGATAAGGTCATAATTAAAGTATTATTACTACTGACATCCATATTGGCTAAGAATGAGTTTGAAAGAACCTTTTGGGTTCTGGAAAGTTTTTAGCTTGATAAATACAATAGTTACATAAATTACAGATACTGATATCCAACATTCACAAAATTAGTTCTCTGTATATATGTTTAGGTATACTAAAATAAAATTGAAGAATATCAAGAACAATCATTGAAATATCACTTCTTGCTTATGTTAGCAATACTACAGAAGTTTGGTAAGTCTGTTAGTGAGGATATGGTGAACAGGCACTTGGATGTTGCCAGAGAAACTTTCAGAAAGGGAATTTGGCAGTGGCTAATAAGTAAAATCTTAGTAATCTGTCTTTTCTCCTAACAGTTATACTTCCAATCCATCACTGTTAGAAAGTATAAAACAGAATCTGTACAAGGATAGTTATTAGGGGGAATTTTTCTAATAAGAAGAGAATGAAAACAAATGTCCACCAACTGGGACTTGCTGAGAAATCCTGGGAATTTCACACACTAGAGGTGCAGGTGGTAATAATAACAAGCACATAGGAAATACCACTAATCCTCCTATTTTGGTTTCTGAAAATGTGTATTTTCTGATTCAGACCACCATAAAGACCTAGAAGCAATGCCAATCCCAAAACAATGAGCAACCTGAGGCCAGACATGATCCCTGAGTGTCACCTCTCACAGAAACACTGGGAGTCTGCGCAACTGGTTCCAAATCTGGGCTGAGATATGTAAAATGAGCCTGATCTATGTTGTGCCAAAAAGCAAGGCAGTTGTTGAAAGTAAATAGGATTATGTTTAAAACAAAAATCACAAGATTCAAGTCAGAGGCATTTCCTAGTCTAAGCTGACAGAATGTGAGAAAAAGAACGGTAATGAATTAAAATATATCAAACACATTCATGTACAGACTCTATGTGCAACCATCATGGAGCTGAAAAGTTCCTGTCTCCTGGTGAGGTCATCGCATCACCACAGTAACGGGGTGTTTGTGGTGATGGTGTGTATAGGGCATAATATGATCATAAACAGAGTTACTAATCTATGTGTTCACCATACTAGGCCTTTTGTCCTTATTTCAGAGCACACTCCTACTTATAAAAAGCTCCCTTTAGGGCAGTGTGCTGTGTGATAGCTGTAGCTACCCTCTACAGCTCATGTTTACCACCTCTCGATTACCTCAATAGGACATGTGGAGTGACTGACCTGCACCACCTAGGTTTCTGTAAATAGACGCCATGATGTTCCCACAACAACAAAATCAGCTGGCTGCACTTCTCAGAACATTCCCCTGTTAAGTGGCATGTGACTGCATTTATTAAAATGCATGAGTTAATAGTGATACTAAAGAAAAAAAACAGGTTCTCATCTACTATCACTGGAGGTTGTATGGGCACCAGCTTGTTACTTTAAAGTTTGATACCAAGCAATAATCTAGAATTTATTCTGATGAAAAGATTTCTGGAGCCGAATCTTCTTTCTTCCTCACAGAAAATCCCCAGTTACTGAAAGGACTGGTGGTTCTAGAACATCACCATGCTGCGGCTGCACTGAAATCATGATTTACTCACTAGGAGTGGATGGCAAGCAGTTCCACTATGAAACTCCCAAGTGATCCTGTCATTAAAAAAAAAAAATTAACCCGAATCTTCTCAGTGTCCGAATGTCACACAGGAAATACTGAGAACATAGTAGGGAGCAAATGACATAAGCGTATTGGCACATCACAATATTCTACAGGAATATTCTACAGGCCAAATGTACTAATATCTCAAACAAATACAATGGAATGAAAAGGAAAAAGGAAAAGGATCATACATACAGTAATTCTGTTTTTGGTTTCGCAAGATGGCTACAATCATTTACATTCCATCAATAGCATGAGGGTCCGCTTGTCTTTGCCTCTTTGCCAACACTTGTTATTTGACATCTTTTTGATAAAAGTCATTCTAATAGGTGTGAAGTGGAATCTCACTGGTTTTCTTTCATATTCCCATAATGGTTAGTAATGCATTTTGTTTCAATGAGCTATAGGATACATATACACAATGCAATACAGTGTAGCTTTAAAAAATAAAAGCTGCTGTCATTGAGACCACATTTAAAAAGCCAGGCACAAAACAATAAATATTGTATGATTCCACTTATGTGTGGAATCTTTAAAACTAAAAGTTTAATTCATAGGAGAGAATAGGACAATGGTTACCCTGGAGTTGGGGGTGGGCATGGAATCAGTGAATGAAGAGTTAATGGCCAAGGGGTATAAAGTTTCATCTAAACAGAGGAGCAAGTTTTGAGAGGTAGTGGGCATCAGAGTGTCAATAGTCAGAAATAATGTAGTGTATATCAAAATAATAAGAAATTATAAATTTAATTCTATCACCACAATAGTGCTAATTAATTAGTGGTAGATAAGTTAGTCAGAATGACTTAACTCACTCCACATTGCATGTAGATATCAAAACATCACATTATGCCCCAAATCTGTAATACAAGTTCATTTATGACTTGTCAATTAACACTTTTAAAACATTTAGGGAGGTAGGGAGGGATGTTGACAAAAACATAAAAAACAAAATTCAATATGAAGCCTTTTTTTTAAATCATATACAATGAGCTATAAAACCATCTGAAAGAAAAAAGCCTTTGAGTTTATCAGCCTCTTAGCTAACAAAGTAAAAGTTAAACATTTACCTACCCTTTTGACCCAGAAATTCCACCCCTCATTATTTATACAAAAGAAACAAAAACATGCCCACAAAAAGACATGTATCAAAAGTTCACAGGCATTTTAGTCATAATGCCAAAATGTGGAGCAATAAAACAAAGCCCCAATGACGGGAAAATGGATAAACAAACTGGTGTGGAATGGAGTACTAGTTCTTCCTAAGAAATATGCTATATCTCAGTATGCATGGACCTCCCAGATATTATTCTAAATGTAAAGAATTGAAGCACAAATGAGTATCGCATGACTTTATTAAGGTCTAGAGTAGGCGAAACTGTGCTGAAAAATTCATCAGTAATCAGGGCTGGATGGAAGGTTGAGTGGGAACAGGAACACAAAGGTTCTCTAAGGTGATGGAAATGTTCCATGTGATGAAAGGGATGTGGATTACCTGCCTGTGTGCATTTGTCAAAACTAATTGAAAGGTGCACTTGGAATTTACACATGTCACTCTAAGTAAATTGTACCTTAAAAGAAAAGAATACAAACAAATACGTAACTTTAGACAATAGGTTCCCTTTCTACAGGGGCATGGCCGAACAACTCTGAAACCAAATTTTGTGTATGTTACACTTGAGCAATTAAGTAAAATCAGTGAGAAAATCATGGGCCAACTTTCTAAGTGCTACAGTATGGACATGCCAAACGTAGAAAGGGGACGAGCCCACGTGCACTGCGTTGGAATTGGTCAAGCAGGAGCAGAAGCACACCCAGCACCTGGATGTTGGTTTCTAAACACTATTCTCCATGAAAAAGAGCTAGCACCCCTTGAAAATGCTGATCCCAGAGCTGGAACAGGGAAAGCACAAGACATCCTGGGATACCTTGTTGAAACAGAATTCAAAAAAAAATGCTCAAAGATCAATGGGGCATAGAAAAAAGTACAGGGCCTGCCCGGTTCCACATGACTCCCAGTGGCCAAGTATCAAAAATAAGGCCGGGCATGGTGGCGCACGCCTTTAATCCCAGCACTCGGGAGGCAGAGGTAGGAGGATCGCCGTGAGTTCGAGGCCACCCTGAGACTACAGAGTGAATTCCAGGTCAGCCTGGACTAGAGCGAGACCCTACCTCGAAAAAACAAAAAATAAATAAATAAATAAATAAAATAAAATAAATAAAAATAATGTCTACGGCCATACCACCCTGAAAGCGCCCCATCTCGTCTGATCTCGGAAGCTAAGCAGGGTAGGGCCTGGTTAGTACTTGGATGGGAAAAATAAAAATATTAGTAATTGATTACAAGTTAAGTAGAATAAAAATCCACAAAGCCCATGGTGTAGATAAGTTGATGAGTAAACAGGAGGAAATGGTTATGGTAGAATGCCAACTAACAGCAATAAAGTTCAAGATCACAGTGGGTCTGAAAGCTGGTGGTAAAATGTTGATAAAAGCCAGGATATTTACATAGTCTCCAGGAACTCCTGATGAATTCTGTATAATTAATGATACAATGGAGAAACCTGGAGACACCATTGGGATCAGGGTCAATGTCAACATCTCCAGTATCACAAATGGATGGGGTCCACTGCAACCAATATAATGTCGCCTCTGGTATTTATATCAAAAATGCACAAGTTAGGCGAAATCATAAGAAAACTTCAGACAAACTAAACGAAGAGGCATTTTACAAAATAGCTGGCCTGTGCTTTTGAAAATGACAAGGTTAAGGAAAGCAGAGGCTGAGAAAATGTTCCACATGAGAAAGACTGAGGAGACATGACAGCTAAGTGCAGGGTCATGCATTGGCTTTGTATTGAAAAAAAATGCAAAACCATAAAAATAATGATTGGAATAACCCCACTGAGGAGAGCCCTTGGCAGATTTGGGGGCAGAGGGGAGAAGATATGAGTATAACCTGATGGGATTATAGCCAGTACTCGATAAGGTCATGTAATAAAATTCATAATCAATTTTATGTCGAGGGGGCTGGAGAGATGGCTCAGCAGTTAAGGCACTTGCCTCCAGTGCCTAAGGCCGAAGGTTCAATTCCCCAGTACCCACATAAGCCAGACCCACAAGATGGTGGTCCTGGCTCTCTCTCTCTCTCTCTCTCTCTCTCTCTCTCTCTCTCTCTCTCTCTCTCTCTCTCGCTCTCACTCTCACTCACTCTCTCTCTCTCTGCTTGAAAATGAATAAATAAAATTTTACAAAAACTAGTCAAGCCTAGTAGATAGATATCTGGGTCCATTGGTAGCTCTATGTCCATTCTGTTCAGGAGCCTCTACACTGCTTTCCACCGTGGTTGAACAAGTTTGCAATCCTACCAGCAATGAATGAGAGTTCCTTTTTTCCCCCTCATCTTCACCAGAAACTATTATTATTGGATTTCTTTATGATTACCATTCTGACTAGAGTAAGATGGAATTTCATTGTAGTTTTGATTTGCATTTCCCTAATGATTAAGGATGATGAGCACTTTCTTAAGTGAGAATAGGCCATTTGTGTTTCCTCTTCTGTGAATTCTCCGTTGAGATCAGTGCCCCATTTGGTGAGAGAGATGTTCGATTTTTTATTATTTATTTTTTGAGTTCTTTGTAAGTTCTAGATATTAGACCTCTGTGTTATAACTGGCAAAACCAAAGTAATTTTTTGATAAATCAGGTCCATAAACATTGAATAAATTTAGATGATATGAATCAATTCCCAACCATAGCATATTGGTTGTTTGTTTTCAAGACTTTGATAGAGTTACTTAGTGAATTATTTGTGGGTGGCATGACACAATATCTGGTTTGGGATCTTAAATGTCCCCTAAAGGTTCATATATACACTAAGGGCATGGTTACCAGCCTATATCTCTATTGGGTGGCGGTGGTATCTTTAAAAGGTGAAGCCTAGTTGGTGAAAGTTAGCGCTCACTCTCTTCTCTCCTCTTTCCTTTCTGTCTTCTCCCTCCTCTCTGCTCTCCAGCCACCACATGAGAAATTTCCTCTGCCATGTACTTCTGCTATGATGGTCTACCTCGCCATAGGCCCAAAAGCATGGGGCTTGTAAAGTTGTCTATATCAAGTGTTTGTCACACTGGCTCTTCAGTTGAGCCAATGGTCTTTAGTCTCCTATAGGATGTAAGATGACTTAGCCCTACCAGACACACTATTTGTTTGCTCCAATCCTTTGGCTGTAGGATAGGGATGAGTGACAGAATGGGATCTAGACTGAAACAGCCTCATTGCAGAAGAAATAAATAAAACCAGGTTTTTTTTCTGTGTCCTTTCCAAATATAATCATATGAATCCCAAGAATCATGTGCAATACCCAGGACCTCAGCTCTGGTCCCTCTCACGCCCCTCTCTCTGTCCATCACCTGCACAAACTGATTAACTGTCTCTGCCCTGTCTGCAGAGTCATGGCTCTGTCTGGGCTTGCACTCACCCTTCAAAGCCTGAGGCCCTTTTCAGTCTTGGGACTGAGATAATGAGTTGCCCAATAAAAGTGGCTTTCCATAAGCCTGGCTCTGGGAGCTATAACCCAGCTAACAGGGGAGGCCTTTTGACTGGCTGGGGAAAGGGGCAGTTCTCCTTTGGGGTCAAGTTACTCTGTGAACCTTTGTGGACCAATTACAGCAGCTCAGGGCATGCGCAGCAGTGAGGAAAACAAAGCAGATGAAAGGAAAGATGTCTAGGTCTCCTTGGGAAAACTGGTGACTCCAGGTCTTGCTGCTATATTCTTCATCACTACCTACTTTTCAGACTGCTGCTGGCTAAGCCACCAATGCCAGATAGAATGGAGGGAGCAGCTCTTACCTAGGACAGAGTCCCCAGCTCCCACCCAACAAAGAACACTGTGCATCTATGAGCTGCTTCTCTTATAAGAATAGTAAAGAAAGCTAGGCAGTTGTATAAGTCTATAATCCCAGCACTTGGGAGACTGAGGCAGGAGAATCTCCATGAATTAGAGATTAGTCTGTTCCGCATAGCTAGTGCCCAGCAAATCGAGGCTACAAAGCAAGGCTTAAGAGGTGGGGAAGAATGAGGATAAAGTCCAGCATGGTAATGCTTGCCTGTCACCCCAGCACTCAGGAGGCTGAGGCAGAAGGATTAAGCAATCAAGACCAGCCTGAGCTAAACAGCAAGTTCCAGCCAGACTTACAAAACTCCTGAGACTCTGGAGAGGTGGGGAGGGAGAGAGGCAGGGAGGGAGGGAGGAAGAAATAGTGATCAATGTCATCTAAGTTTGTTGTTATTCAATGAACTCCCCTAAAAAGCCAGGCCATATTGTGTACTTTTATTATCCTTGCATTCATTTTATGCTATTATTATACTGCACTATATATTATGTGTTACAGATTATATTGTAAAATTGTTGAGACACTTTTATTATCTCCCCAGGAGAAAGCTGAAACTAAAGAACAGATGACTTCCTGAGGCCACAAAGTAACCACTGGGAAGTGGAATTTGAACCTAGAACAAGACTGAGTCTTAAGTCCCTGCTCTTAACCTCAATGGTATATTGCCACCAGTTCATAGGAAACAAAGCCTAAATCTACATAGGAGTTGCCAAGGGCACTCAGTCCCCAGATCACCTGGAATTTAGAAGGAAAGATGTAGTTCTGGGGCTTGGGTGCAAGCCTGGCATCTAAAGCCTGAGAAGACCACAGAGTAAGCAGACAGGGAATGGTCAGGCAGTTAATCCAACATCTGGGGATTATTCTACGCAACCAGAAAGTAGCTTTGGCTGAAGATGAGGAGAAAATAAAAACTTGCTGGTAAATTCATTAAGGATTAATTAAGATAGGAGAAATAACTGCTAACGTTCTAAAGCACAAGGACTAATTGTATAGTATAAAAATAGCTAGCAGAGATTTTGAATGTTCCCAACACAATGAAATACTGAAAGTCCAAGGGTATGAATCTGCCAGTTTCCCTGATACAACCATTGGGGTAGCTTGAATGTATGGCTTCATAGACTCAAGTGTTTTATTAAAATTGAGTTTTTAGCCTCACCTCAGCCCCTGCAGGCATTCTCCTGCTACAGGGTGGGTAATGTCACTGGCTTGGATTCAAATTTCAGCCCAAAGGTATGCAACAATGTCTGGGCTCTGTGTTTCTTCTTGCTGGTGGCTTGTGCTTGCTGCTTTTTTGGTGTTTGCTGGCTACTGGTGCTTTCTCAGTCTGCTTGGATTTTTGAAAAGGAACCAGCTTCTTCCATCATTGACGGAACTTCCCCAGGATCTGTAAGCTTAAAATAAATTCCTTCTTTTCCTAAACTGTGTCTGGTTTGGATGTTCATCCCAGCATTGGGGAACTGCCTACAACAAACATTTTACATTCAATTTGCATATTACAGTGTCATACGGTACCTCATAGACAGGTATTCCCATTACCCGTTAATGAAAAATTTACAGTACATTTGAAAGAAAGGTTAATTATGTGGGATAGCTGGATTTATTTGACAAGGAACAAACTGGAGCCAAGATATCAAGTCAGGCTTCTTGGAGGAGGAGATGACCCAGCTGAGCTGGGGCATAGGAAGTCTTAGAACCAAAGGAGAGGATGAAACATCACTGGGATGACAGAGCAAAAGTGAACTTTCTATTTGAAAGTGACTTTCAGGGTTCCTTTCTCTTGAGATAAAACCTCTGATTAAAGGGTTTCCTTGAGGGAGTGGCATTCTATACGGTGCAGAGCTTAGAGTCACCCCTGCTCATGTGCTCCTGCCGATGGCCATGGCCACTGAACAGAGGAGGAACCTCAAGTTCAGAGGGAATGATTATGAAGTGAGTGCTGGGCTCACCAAAAACAAGATCAGTTTCAAATCCACATCTTCAGAGACCACAACCCCTTTGCAGGCACAAGTAGAAAAAACTTATATATATGCTATTATAATATTGCACTATATATTATGTGTTTTATATATATTATTGAGATATAACATATGGCTAACCATTATAAAATGTAAATTTTGTTGGAATTTAGTGTAATCACAATTTTGTGCTACAACCAAAAATTTTCCCCACACCAAAACCACCTCATACATGAGTCGTCATCCCCCATTATCCTCTCCCTGAGCCTATGGAGACTACTGGTTTGTGTCTTCCTCAATGGAGAGGCTGACTCTAGAGGCATACCATGTGAAAATGTACACAGTGTGCAACCCTTTCTATCTCGTTTCTTTTTCCCAGCGTGCTGGCGAGATCCATCCATATTTTAGAAATATCAATATTTTATTCATTATAACTGAATGATGTTCACTTACCTACAGCACATTGTATTTATACATCTATCTGTCAATAGATATTTGGGCTATTTATCTCCCTTTGGCCATTACTAACAATGTTGCTATCAATGTTTGTGTATAAATTCTTATAAGTATGTACCTTGGAATAAAATTGCTAGGTCAAAAAATAATTCTATATTTAACAATTTAATGTTCCACAAAGATGTCTCCCATAACAGCTATGCTTTTTAAAAAACCCCACCAGCAATGTGCAAGGGTTTCTGTTTCTCCAAATCTTCTTTAACACCTGTTATTTACCTTTAAAAATTAAAATCATTCTATTGATTGTGAAGTGGTACTCATGGTAATATTTTCTTGACAAGGTTTCATGCAGCTGCCGCTGGCTGTTGAGTGAGGTTTCTTAGGCTGTGGATGCCTCTCCCTGGCTAATTTCACCAAGTGTGAGGTCAGCATTCTGGCTGCTGGGTGGATAGGTAGGAGCCAGGTGCTGGGAAAGGAGTTAGCGATGAAAGAGAGCGAATTAATTCATTCCCTATGAATGCATCCATTCATTCGCCCAATATCTGATGACCACATACTATGTGGCAGGTTTCACTTTGGAATCCCCCAAACCCAGGTTCCTAGCAAACACAGTCCACGAAGCATACAGTGTGACAGGGGTAACGATTCTAATAAAATATTAGAACAAATATGTGTTACATCCTGGGATAGAGAACAAGAGGTGATACAGTTAAAATGCATACCCTCCAAAATTGAGGTGGTTCCAGTGTGATGGCATTAAGATGTGGGGCTTTGAAAAGTAATTCAGCCATGAAGATTCCACCCTTGTGAGAAGACCTAAAAGCTGGATTTATTTTTTAAAAAAGTAGCTGGGGATGTGGCTCAGCGGGTAGAATGCTTGCCTATCATGTACTAGGCCTTGGGCTCAATCTTTGCATAAACTGAGTGTGATGGAAGCAGGAGGATCAGAAGTTCAAGGTCTTGCTGGGCCACATGATACTCTTTGATAAAACATTTGGGGGACTGGGAAGACGGTGCAGTGGTTTAAAGTGATTGCTTGAAAAGTTTGGCAGCCTGGTTTCAATCTAGTCACATGCACATTAAGCTAGACACAAAAAAATGTAAAGCCAGACACAAAAAGTGGCACCATCAAGAGACCCTGGTTCATATGTGTGTAGGTGCACGTGTGTGTGTGTGTGTGTGTGTGTGTGTGTGTGCGCACACACACACAGCATTTGGTTAGCTTGTCCCTTCAGTACCCAGTTTTCCTAACTATGGGGGAACAGGTGCCTTCTTGGAAGCAGAAGGCAGCCCTCAACAAACAAGCAAGCCTGCTTGCACCTTGATCTTGAACTTCCCAGCCTCCAGAACAATGAGAAAATAAGTTTCTATTCTTTGCAACTGCCCATGCGGGATTGTGTTAGATCAACACAAGGGGCCTAAGACAAAAGCAGAATGAAGGTTACAACAGGATCCAGACCTAATCTGGGATGTAACAGAAAGCTAGGCAATGCATGTAAGCTCTGAAAGATGACCCGGAGCTAATGAGAAGAAAGTGTGCCAACCAGGAGTTGTGATAGGTAGTGGGGTTTGAAAGCATTCCTGGAAGAGTCCCCGAGGTCAAGGCTATGAGGCAGAAGGGAACTAGGAGAGGCCAGTGGAGCAAGAGCCAGTTAAGCCAGGGAGAGCAAGACCAAGGAGCATGGGAAAGGAGGCAGACAGGGAGGTCCTAGTAGAATGGGACCTTATTTCTTGGACACAGAAATTTTTCTTGATCAAAACTGGGGGAGAAAGGAGAGATAGAGGAGGGTAGTGAGAAAGGATGATGAACAAGAAAAAGTTTAATACATACATACATACATACACACACACACACATATATATATATGTCATAATGAAACCCAACACTTTGTATGCTAACTTTGAAAATTATTTCCTTTGGCTTATGTGTGTGTGGTATGTATGATATGGTATGTATGTGGTGTGTGTGTACAGGTGTGTGCAGATGTGTGCATGCTGTGTACTGTAGAGAGGTCCAAGGAGAACAGCAGGTGTCCTCCATCACTCTTTCATACTGTTTCTTTTTTAAAATATTTTATTTATTAATTTTTCAAGCAGAGAAAGAGAGAGAGAGCACACCAGGGCCACCACCTTGTGGGTCTGGCTTATGTGGGTCCTGGGGAATTGAACCAGGGGCCTTAGGCACTGGAGGCAAGTGCCTTAACTGCTGAGCCATCTCTCTAGCACACATCCTGTTTCTTGAGATGGAATCTCTCATTGAGCCTGGAGTTGCTATTTACCATCACACTGGCTGACAAGTAGATCTCTGTGATTGTCCCATCTCTGTCCCCACTGAACTGGGGTTCCAGGTGTGCAAGGCCACACCCAATTATTCTATGTGGACACTAGGAAATCAAGCTCAAGCTATCTCACGCCCTCCTGCTTAATGAGCAAGCACTCTTACTTGCTGAGTCATTTCCCCAGCCCCCAAAATAATTTTTAAAATATATAAAAATTATCAAAGATATTAGAAAAAATTAAATGAAGTGAGCCACTTTGAAAAAATATGCTGTGTTTTAGATGCCAGCATGGCTGCCATATAGATAAGGAATCAGGTGGAAAGAAAAGTGAAAATAAAGTAATTAGAAAATTAGTGTGGTAGAAGTGGTGGCAAGCTATGGTGATTTCTATTGGACTCGCCATGAGTCGGATGGTGACAGAGCTGGAGACAAAAGAGCATTTCCCAGCAAGGAAGGCAGAGCCCGTGTGACCCAGCTCCTGCTCATCCATCCTGGAACAGGAGGCTTCAGATACAACTTCTGCATTTCATGAAGGAGATTTGAATGACAGGGTACCCAGCCGGAGAAAGAGCCAGGCCTCTACTCCCGGCCCAGAACCTCTGTCTGATGGTATCTCATGTCAGGACTGTACTGAGAGGCTGCTCCACCACCAAAGCCTCTGAAGCTGTTGAACTTTCCCTAAAACAAAGCCTACACTCGAATGATCAAACACTGCTTGAAACTGATTCACCAACAACCCAGAGGACCTGGCTTCCCTGAGGCCCCTTAGGTAGCCAGTGTAATGATCCTCTACATTAGGCTTCTTGTTGTTTTGGTTTTTGTTCTGTTTGGTTTGAGACAACATTTCCAGGTAGGCCTTGAGCCCATGTCATCCTGGCTCAGTCTCCCGAGAGCTGGGGATTCTAGGTGTGCACCATCACACCCAGCTGTATCGGTTTCTTATTGCTGTTGTAACAAACTGCCATACATTTCGTGATGTAAAACAGAACACTCCTATTCCCAGAGGTCAGGAGTCTGGAATCAGCTTCACTGAGCTAAGGTCAAGGTGTGGGCAGGGCTGGCTCATTCTGGAAGCTCTGGAGAAGGATCCGTTTCTTTGTTTCTTCTTGTGTCTAAATGTCACCTGTGTTAGTACCTCTACAAAGTTTTGCCATGTCAAACAGTGACCATGAGTTCTAGGGGTGAGGACCTGGATACATCTGAGGGCAATTATTCAGCCATCATAGCCTCTGTTTATCTACAGGGAGAGGAAGATAGAGAGCCAGACACTCCAGACAACATTGACAATTACTGTTCTCTCTTCATACAGCACTTGAGCTGATACCAAAATGGCTCAGGCACAGACAGGCAGGAGAGAAACTAGGACACAAAACTGGCAGAGGATGCCCCAAGGACTAGACTCTTATTGAATTCTGAGTCTTGGACAAGCCACAAATCCCCCACATTGAGAACACAATAAAAACTGGGACCCTCTCCTCCCAAGAATGCAGAGCCCAGACATAACACCCTGCACATAATGTTGGATGTTTCCAAGACCCATATCAAAAATGAACGAGTGTTATCCGTAATCAAAGCAGACATGATGGAGCAGACTGGGTATTCAGACCACACATTCTCCACATATCTGCAGCTGCCGGCTGCTTGGACCAGCCGAGGTTAGTCCTGTGCAGATTCTTGCCCTGGGTATCAGGGCTAGGCATGCTAATTAGAGCTGGCCTCTACTAATAAAGATTCAGCTAAGGTGACACACAATAGTCTCAAAAAGGTGCATAGAAAATCTAGTTTACTCGTATAATTTCTATCTGCATAAACTACACAATACATACATACATACATACATACATACATACATACATACATACATACATACATGCATGCCTACATATCTGTATAAACTACACAATACATACATACATACAATTTATGTATTTGTGGGCATCTTATTCAGAATCCAGCACATTAGAAATGATCAGACTCTTACCTGACACTAATAAAGCATTTTCTCACTCTATAAAAAAAGACATAAGACTCAATGGGAAAAAATGAAGATTTGGAGAAATTCTTCACAAAAGAGAATAGGGCTCAATTTGTTTTGGTCATCTGAGAATACAATTAAATCCATGATATCACACGACCTTAGATAAGTGGAATAAAATGGCATTGTTCTTTTGTTGTTGGCTCTTTGCACTGTTAATGCCTGTAAGGTTCATTCACATTGTAGTTGAATAGAATTGAATAATATTCCAGTGTGAATTTGTATCACAGTTTTTCCATACATCTATTGATGGACACTCAGTCGCCTCTACCTTTGAAGATGACAGTGCTGCTATGCACATGGATATCCAAATATCTCTTCTTTTAGAAGGACATGCCCAGAAGAGGATGTTGGTAGATCATATGAAAATGTTATTTTTAAATACTATTAATATTGTTTTCACTAGAGATGATTGCCATTTTATGGTCAGACAGCCATGTGTTCTCATTTCTCTACCTCCTGGCCAACACTCGATAGATTTTTCTTTCAAATAATATATGTGTATTAGTTTTGTTCATTGCTCTTGACAAAATTCCTGATGAAAGCGACTTTAGAAAAAGAATGGTTTGTTGTGGATCCACGTTTGAGGCTAAAGCCCATCCTGCAGGGAGGGCATGGCAGCAGGGTGTGAGCTGGGATTCCTCGGCTCCTTGCATCTTGGTAGAACAAGAATCACAGGAAGGACAAAGAGTGAGGCCAGGCTAGAAAGCTTGAAGGTTGACTCCAGTGATTCCTTTCCTCCAGCAAGATTCTGCCTGCAAACATTTCACATCCTTCCCAAAAAGCTCCACCAATTTGGACCAAGTGTTCAAATACAAAAGCCTATGGGGCATTTCCCATTCAACCACACATATCCATGCATGTGTATATACTATAAACTCATACATGCGTATATAACTTGGATATATAAAACTCAAATACTATGTTAATATTGATTCAATTTGATTAGATTAAGACATGCCCAGGCTAAGTGAAACATACCTCTGGGTGTGTCTGTAATGGAGTTTTCAGAGACAAGTAGATCTCACCTAATGAATGGATTAATTGCTAAGTGGATTTATAGCATGATGTCATTATTGGAAAGCAAGAAGATGGTAGGAGGTAGAGCTTAGTTGTATGAAGTAGTTCACTGTAGGTGTGTCTTTGGGGGGTATATCTGGCCCTGGAAACTACCTGTATTCCTCTTCACTTCTTGTCCACTGAGAAGTGAAGGCCAACCTCTGTCACATGTTCCTTCCACTGTAATGTTCTTCAAAGCACATGGGGCCAAGGACTATGGAGGGAGTCCTCTGAAAGAGTGAGCTAAAATAAAAATAAAACCTTCCTGCTGTTAAGTGGTTTCTTTTGGAGGTTTTAATCAGCAATGAGAGCACCACACACACACACACACACACACACACACAATACACACCATCATCATCATGATCTTGATGTGTGAAGCTTATTTCATTCTTGGTTTGATTTGAATTTTCTGAGTAATAATAATTAGTGATGCACAGTATTTTTACTGTGATTATTGACTATTTATTTCTTCTTTGGGGAAATGTCTGATCAAATTCTTTAGTGCTTTTGGATTTTGTTTTGCTTTGCTTGCAGTGCCTGGGATGGAACCCAAGGCCTTGAGTATGGTAGGCAAGCACTCAACTATCAGATGCATTCTTAGCTCCCTTTGGCCATTTTAATGGGGTTGAATCTTTTTTTGTTAAGATGAAGGAATTCTTTATATATTCCAGATGGGAACCACTTTTCAGATAGAATATTTACAAATGTTTTGTCCTATTTTGTGTGTTGAACTTAGTGTATGAATCATACATGTCCTTTGATATCCAAACATCTCTTAACTTTAATGTAGTAAAATTAGTACTTTATCAGGAGTTTTTTGTTGCTGTTGCACATGCTTTTTTTAGTGTGATAGTCAAGAAATCATGGACAAATTCAAGGTCATAAAGTTTGTTTCCCTGCTGTTTTCTTCTAAGAATTTCACGTTTTAGTTCTTAAATATAAGAGGTCTTCTTGTGTCCATTATGAGTTAATTTTCACATATAGCATAAAGTCCAGCTATAACTTCATTCCTCAACATAGAGTTATCTAGTCTTCCCACCTCAATTGTTGAAAGTGCCATTCTTTAGCCATTGGATGGTGTTTGTACCCTTGTCAAAAATAACTATATATATATATATATATATATATATATGGTTTATTTTTTTCTGGGCTCTGTTCTAGTCCATTTTACTCTATGACTGTCAGTAGCCTGGTTAATAGCCTCAAAATGGAAATGACCCAAACATTGCTCAATGGTAAAATATAAACATCAGGAGGGAGATGGTAGCACTGTGGAATAGTGTATATCACCAAGAGGAAATAATTTGCAACCAACAACAGGGAAGAAACTCATGAACATATGCTAAATAAAAAGAGCTAGAAAAATGAATGTCAGGCTGGAGAGATGGCTCAGCTGTTAAGGCACTTGTCTGTAAAGCAGAAGGATCTGAGTTCAATTCCTCAATACCTGTGTTAAGTCAGATGCACAAGGTGGTCCATGTGTCTGGAGTTCATTTGCAGTGGCTAGAGGCCCTGGCATGCCCATTCTCTCTCTCTCTCTCTCTCTCTCTCTCTCTCTCTCTCTCTCTCATAAATATCATATTTTTAAAAAGTAAATGCTCACTTATGTCTTAATTTACATAAAATATGAATGAAAACAAGCCAATTTCGTTTGGGTTTCTCATAGTCTGGATGCAGGATGGAAGCATTAGTAAGAAGAAGGTGTTTCATTTCTTGATCAGAGTGCTGACTTTGTGTGTGTTCTCATAGTAAAATCCGTCAAAATATAGAATTATAATTTATGCATTTTTCTGCCTGCATATCATGTGGCAATAAAATGTTTTAGAAACTCGAGTATTTGGTAAACACAAAGCCTGGGAAAACTTATTTTATTGTACAAACTACTGTCACAGCCTGAAAGTTGTCATGATCAGCTGCCCAGTCAGAGAATTCTGCCAATCAGGACTCAGCAATGCCCAGACTCTACCAATCACATACATGCACTGGTTATCAGTTGAAAATAGCTCATTAAGCTTCCAGCAATATCTACTACAGTGCGTGTTCTGAGTTCATAAAGCTGAGAGAAACCAAATGCATTACCCATGGCCAGTGTCTAATAATAAAATAATAAGGTTATACCTGTTGCTAATATGCCTATGCCTGGGAGGAGACAGCACGACAATGGCAGACAATTAAATCAGGATATGCAATAAGTTAATCCCAGGAGACTCTGGAAGAATGAAACTTGGTCTTATCTATGACAGTCACCAGCACCATCTGAATCTCCCCAAAGCACTCAGAAAAGATGCTTTTTCACTCTTCTCATCTTGTCATCTTTGACATGAGCTGTGTTACCTTTGGCGCCGGATGTCTTTCAAAGGATTCTGTCATTCATTCATCATGGGCCACATGTTGTATTGTCTCATGTGCATCTGCAAAGTAAACATGCAGTGTGGGCACTATTCCTATCTTCATGCAAAGATGAGGAAAGCCAGGCTTAAAATGTTGAGTCATCTTGTTGAGGACGTGGCTCAGCCAATAAAGTACTTTCCTTGCATGCACCGAGTTCTGGGCTTCAACTCCAGCACTGCATAAACTGGGTATGGTAGCTCATACCTGTAATCCAGCACTCAGACTATAGAGATATTAGGACCAGAAGTCCAAGGTTGTCCCCAACTAAAGCTAGTTCAAGGTGGGGCTGAGCTACATGAGACCTGTTTCTAAAAAATAAAAATAAAAAAAAAGTCATCTTTCAGCTATAATCCATCTAAACCTTTGAAAATTGGGTTTTCAGAATCCAAGCCAGGTGTGTTGATGTGTACCTATAATCCAGCACTTGGGAGGCAGAGGAAAGACATTGCAAAAAGTTCAAGGCCAGCCTAGTATAAATAGTTCTAGGCCAGGCCAGCCAAGGCTACAGAGTGAGGTACCATCTCAGAAAAGCAAAAACAAAACAAAACACCACAAGCTGACTTCTGAAGCAGTATCACAATTGCCAGAGTGCATAATCCAAAATCTCCAGGGGAACAGAACCATAGACAATATATAAACATGCATATATATATATATATATATATATATATATATCCTGTTGTATATATAGAGCCTATTGTGTATACAGATATAGATAGATTGATTGACAGACAGATAGATAGGCAATCCCTGCAATAAACCTCTTCCAAAAGTCCAAACCAAGAGCTCCAATGTTCAACAGCAAAAAAAGATAGATGCCCAACACAAATAGAGAAAAATGATGACATTTGCCCACCTTCCAACTGTTGGTTCTATTCTGCCCCTCAGCAGAGCTCTTGCTACCCATCACACTTGCCAAGGCAGATCTGCTCCATTAGACCACTGGTTCGAATGCTAACATCTTGCAGACAGAACCAACCAAAAATGGTGCTTTGCCAGCTATCCAGGCATCTCGTGACTCATTGAGGTCAACATACAAAATCAACGATCACATTCACTATCATGATTTCACCCCAGCCACAAAGAACTTGGGGGAAAAAAGACGTAAAAAGACAAAAAGAAAATTCTCAGAGTCCTTAGCATTATACACTAGTACCCTGGAGCTCAGTCACCATTGGTTCATCTGTCTGGCTCGCTCAGCTCAGCAGGGGTCCCAAGTCCTCAGTACAGGGGGTCAGGGCTTAGAACCAATATCTTAGAGTAGGTACCTTGTAAGTGTTTTTTGACTGAAGGAGGAGAAGAAGAAGAAATAGCTCCCTTGACAGGAGATCATAGAACAGTCTAGAAGCCATCACTATAGTCTAAACTTTACAGAACTGGTGAATCACCGATGCTCTCATCCCACCCTAATACAGGAATGGGAAGGCTGAGTTTATAGGTGGCTTAATACTATTCAGAGTCTGTCTTTATTGAAAGTTTTTATATTTTGTCCATCATGGACCTTTTCCATTAATTTCACATTTCTAAATGTTGCGTTAAAGTATTATTTATCTCAGTGACTGAGTCTGGTACACCCTAACCCTTGTCCCTGAAACAGGCACCTTGCTCTCCTTACCTATCCTAGAACTTCACTGCATTTCACACTTGAAGCAAAGGTCACACTTGCAATACAGTATTGTGAGTACAAGCAACCTTCCCTTAGCTCACAACCTCAGAGTCCTTGCCCAGAACCTTTGGCTCCGACACCCCTGAGCACCAGAAACACATTTGTTGGCAACTCCTCACCAGACTTGAACAATGTTGCAGTGCTTAATTAAATTCCAAGAACACCTGTTTCATTGGCTTATAAATTCCAACTGAATTTTAAGCGGCTTCTGTTTGGCATACCGAGTTTTCGTTTTACAGGCTGTAACCACAGCAACATTTCCCCTGCACAGCCATCCTCCCTTCTGCCACACACCCCCAAGCAGCCTGTGGTGGGCACTGAGAGCTACGCACCCTGGGTTTCAGGCATCATAGTCAACTCTGCCTGACAAGGAAGCAGCACTAGCGTAAACTGTGTTCTTCTCTTGACTTTTCTAGATGCTTCACCTAAAGTTGGATTTTACCCAGGAGGGCACAGTGTGACAAATTCAACTTGCCTCCCTATCTAACACCTAGGAACTGAAATAGACGCACCTTCTCTGAAGCATCTCTAGCCCATATGCCAAACCCAAAGCCAAGGGCTGTGGCCACATCTGCTCATTCTGAGTTCCAGCTCCCTACTCTGTGGACCAGGAGAACCCTCAGCCCTCAGTTCTGGTAAGCAATTGTCCCAGAGAAAAGGGGGAGCAGGGACTGAGAGACAGACCTTCCTGATGATGTTTGGTCTCTATCATCAACCTGACTAGGTTACAACCACTATGGAAACACTCCTCTGGGTGTGTCTATGGGGAAGCTTCCAGAAAGAGTTAACTAAGGAGAGATCTGTCTTGAACTTGAACAATGTCATCACATGAGTGCTATCTGCATGGAATGAAGAGACAGAAACAAAGTGTGAGCATTCCTCTCTGTCTGCTTCCTGACTCCAGATGCAATGTGACCAGCTGCCTTATGTGTCTGCAGCCACACCTTCCCTGCCATGATGCACTCTCACACTGTGAGTCAAAGTAAACCCTTTCTTCTTTGAGTTGCTTTTCCTGGTTATTTTGTTACAGCAATGAGAAAATTATCTCATACATGTAGCATTGACTAAATGACACAATTAGAAATAAGTAGGATGTGAATACCCTCCCATGGGGGATACTGCAGCAAAGGGCAAGAGGGGTGGTATTAAACAGTGTCCACGTAGACTGGAATTTTATCAGGCATGACTGAGAACTGTGTCACTAGAAGAAAGAGTACATGATTCAAGGTCTGTAGTTAAGCACACCTTCCACTGACCAGCCTAACTTCCCAGGGCCTCAGTTCTCTCTTTTGGAAAATGGGGATAATAGTTTCTCACCTGGAGGCTTAGTGTTTGAGTTTGAAAAATTATTATATAAAATGTTTATGCTATGATCTGATGCAGAGTGAGATTTCAACAGATATTAAGTTATTATTATTATTAATTATTATTATATACACTTAAAGTTGTTTTACCATGCTATTCCCAATAACTCCCCACCACCTTTAAGATACATTTAGAATGTTTGAGGTCTGGGAAGTCATCACTCACACACTCTATGTGCTTGCTTATGGGATTTGGCTGCCCTCCTCATGCCATCAGGTCCCCTGGTGTGACTTCTTCTAGCCTGACTTTAAGGGCATCCTGGAGCCCAGTGCTTCTGTCAAACCTTCCCTGACCATTCTGCCCATCCTGTGAGCTCTCCATCTTCTGCACTCCCGCCCATACTTGCCACCGTGTTTTCCCGTTCTTATAATACACTCAAAGGTCAGGCTGCCTTGACTGTCTTTGTGGATGGAGACAGGCGGGGGATGATCCCGAAGCCTGTGCTCTAAACCCAATCCTGCTGTATCTAATGCCAAAGCTCATTCATTCATTCCCTCCATCCTCAAATATTGACCTCATGCTTTGTGCTGAGCCTCAGGGTAGAAGCTGAACCAGGAAGATTCAGAACATATCTGGATGGAATCTGGAGTCTATGAGAAAAGACAATGTAAACAGGTTAATAGAGAACTAACTATCCAACTGTAAACTGTAATAAAAAAAACCTACCTGGGGAGTCAGGATTCACCCCCTCCCCTGTCAGCATCCCTTTAAAGCTGGTGTCAGCACTCTAACAATCATTTTCCTTGGCACACAGCAAAGTTCTACCTCCAAGCACAAAATCCTCCTATGCATCAAGGCAGAACGATGTCAGACAGGCCTCTTCCTTTTGAGTGTCCTTAGCAAAGAGATGGCTTGTGCAAGGCCCAGAAGTTCCTGGGCTGAGCTCCGAGGCTCTGTTGGCTTGGCACTTGCCTGGACTTGCCTCTGAGCTGAGGAAGGTGCAGCTCATAAGCCTCCAGGAGACAGCAGCTCTCAGAGACTCATTGTCTTTATTCTTCTAAACAAAACCAGTGGCGGGATATTGAAACCCACAAAATGAAGAGTGTCATGAATGATAAGATACTCCAAGCAAAAGGAAAAAAAATGATCGCTAGGCCCATCCCTAGGGTCTCATCCAACAAATATATGGTGAATTTCAAGTTCTGACTCTGAAGGGAGTTTCTCCCGGTGCTTGCAAGGGATCATGGGATTTTTGTCTTTCTATTCCAACTAGACAACTCTGAAGAGATCTGGGGTAAGCTGGAAATCTCTGCCTTTCTTTGAGGTGGCAGACAGCCCACTTCCTCTCACCTTCACTCTTTAATCTGACTTGCTGTCCACTTGCTTGTTCTGGCTGCCATTCCTGGAACTATAGCCACTTTGTGTGGCAGACACTGCTGGCCCCCTTCTCTCAAAGACCAGCCACACTTCCCTAGCCGGTTGTCAGCCCTGCCTGCGGTGAGGCCAACTGAGCCAAACCCCAGATGTACGCCTGAGTTCTCCCTCTGAGCTCCACGTCCCAGGAAGCTGAAGGCCCAAGCAAGCACTGGGCCTCAGTATGGCCAGTTGAAACCTGGGCATGTTCAACTCTGCTGACTCCTGGATTGCAGTCAGTTTCTGAGATTCATTATACCTGCTGCTTCCCTGTTTTTGCCATGATGCTTAAACTTCACTGAATTAGTTCCTCTGTGTACAATGTGAGGCCTTCTCCTGAACCAGCCTACCTCCCTCCACTGGCTGTGAGTGCAGCTGAAGGAAACTGTTCTGAAATCACACTGGCTTGTGTTCTGGTCCTCAGCTATCCTCTGACCAGCTGAATATGACCTTGTCCACCTACAAGTACAGGACACCAAAAGTTAGAAAACATGATGGTAAGACCCTACTGCTGAAGACCACATATGCTTGGCTGCAGATCACTGAGAAATCAAGCTGGAGCTGAGCTGGAAACCTTCTCCCTGTTAACCAGCTGACAGAAATCTGGAAAAAGCTATGGCTGCATGCAGCCCTACGGGAGAGAGAAGTCATCAATGGTGGTGAACAGCAGTGGACTTTGCAAGTCTTAAGACTGGCCAGTCAGGACAAATTGCCAATTGGAGCAAAAGTCACACATCTATTGTGGGAGAAACAAACTGCTCTCTAATGGACTGGAGGCACCACTCCACAGGAAGGAATACATGCCTGGTACTGAAGACCTAGTCAAAGGCCTATATAGTAGGGAAGGTCATGAGCCCCAGGGCAGTAACACCTGCTGTTGCCTGACTAAATACATACATTATGCCCACCAAACTGCCTTACAACCACTTTTTTTAAATGAACATGCCCATATGATAATGCTACTCTCACTCTTGTCTAGAGAAGCTTCTCTTTTCAGATGGTGGTGACCACTGGGATAACTCAAAAGTCTCCACAGTGCTGAGAAGAAACGACAGTGGAGTCTTCAGCACTGGAAATCTCTATCACACTTCCTGAGGCTCAGGATCTATTGCGAAAGAGGTGGTGGAAAGATTGCAAGAGCCAAAGGAAGGGTAGGAATGCTTACAACGCAAACTTCTAGACACAAAATGGCTTGATATTCATGATTTTGCAGTGCCTGATAATACCTGCACAAAATGGGAGGAAACTATGATGACACCAAAACAAAACAAAGACTAATTGAGAGGGGGAAGAGATATGAGGGAGGGTGGGGAGGGAATCATAATGGGTTATATTCTATAATTATGGAAGCTATCAATAAAAAGTTAAAAAATAAATAAGAAAGAAAAAATATTTGACACATTATAGGCATCATAATGACATTCATTCTAATCACCTGGACATTCAGATTTAGTGGCCAACCTGCCCACATGATTATCCTGATGCTTAATGAGGGTAACATATGCTAAGTTCCTGGGTTCCTGTCATGGTGACAGGACATCCATGGTGACAGGACATATAGGTGAAATCCTATATGGTGATAAAGGAAAGTCTCAACAAAAACATTGGGCCTGGTCTCTTGAAAGCCCAAACCAGTCCTGTTCCCACTCTTCAGTTGTGTCATATCATAGCTATATATTTTATGCCTTCCACCCCCATGTGAGATCATCTTGATTATAGCATTCTCGATCTTTCCATGTCGTGATCCTTCAGAAATACTTACTGGAATATGAGCAAAATCAAAGCAAACTGACATTTTTCACCTTGTCTTTTGGATTCCCATGGAGCTTAGGATTTTTACAAAAGTATCTCTTGGCAATTGCTATTATATGATATTCAAATTAAGAAGTCAAGATGCTTATTTCATAGAAGCCCAAATTTCTGGCAACAATCTGTACTTTGTCTATTAGGAGAAATGAGTGGGTCTCAACATAACTTGGTGCCTCTGCGGAGGTTTGATTTAGATTGTGTCTTCTTAAGAAATTTTCCAAGACCCAGAATTTTGCCACATCACCCTATCCCAGCAAGCCTGTCATTTATGTATGCTTTGCATTGTTTTTATTTTTAAAAAAAAATAATGCTCCTAGTTTGTAAATAGAATCTTCCTTTGGCTTGTTCAAGGGCTGTGGCTGAATTAATACAAGCATCAGAGGGGGTTTTAAAAGAAAGCCCATCATAAAGGTATCATGGTAATTGTATTGAAAAAGGAACTAAATATAGTCCAGTCTTGTTAAAGAATATGAATCTGAAGAAACAGACATGTTTCCAACAGAGAACAGAGCACACTTGCTTAGGTTTTTAAACAACTTAGCTAGCCTTCCCTCCTAGTAATAGAAAGCTCATGGACTATTTCAGTGTTTTGTTTCTCAAAGGCAAGATGCATATACATCTTGCATAAGTTTGTCTATATGTATACAGGCACTGCCCACACTGTTCCGTTTTAAACCTCTACTTTTCTCTGCTTGGGACCAAGATAAATCGCCAGATGACAGCTTCTAGGCTCAGAGGTGGAACATGGAACTTACTTCAAAGAAATCAACAAGCCCCAGAGGAAACCCCTGGTGGGTTAATTCTCAGAAACACATTTCCTGTCACACCTGTAAGTCTAACCTTGAGAAAGATACATCAAGATATCAGAGGCCACATCATTCTTCCCCCAGTGTCCTCACCAAAATTCTACAACCAGTCTCCACAGAGAGACTAAATACATCAGCATTTCTCAAAAGTGCTCATCCTGGGTCACTCTCTGATGAATCATTGCACAAGATTAATACTTTATGGGTCACTGCTTGAGAATCACTGTTTCAAGGAAATCTTATCCAAGAGGATAATCGAAAAGGAAAAGAGGGATCACTCTAATATTTCCTTAGCATTCATCATTTGATGATATTGATTGGCTCCAGGTTTGTTTGGTTCTGTTTTGGTGGTACTGGGAACTGAACTCAGGGCTTTATGCATGCTAGGCAAACACTCTACCACTAAGCTGTATGCTCGACCCAAGCACTAAAGTTTTTTTAAAAAAATATTTTTATTTATTTGTAAGGAGAGATGGGGCACTTCTGTTGTAAGCAAACTCCAAATGCAGGTGCCACTTTGTGCATCTGGCTTTATGTGAGTACGGGGAAATCCAACCCAGGTCATTAGGCTTTTAAGGATAGTGCTTTAACTGATGAGCCAGCCCCCCAAAAGCTCTAGGTTTTATTATTTATTTATTTATTTATTTATTTATTTATTTATTTATTTGCAAGCAGAGAGAAAGCAAGGAGACAGACAGAGAAAATGGGTATGCCAGGGCCTCCAGCCCCTGAAAACAAACCCCAGCTGTAGATACCACTTTGTTCATCTTTTGTGGGTACTGGAGAATAAAACCTGGCCATCAGGCTTGATAGCCAAGCATCTTAACTGCTGAGCCATCTCTCCAGTCCCCCAAGCTCTAGGTTTTTAATAAAAGAATAGAAGCAAATTTCACAAAACCTAAGTGAGCTCTTTCTGAATTTGACATTCTAGAAAATAACTCCAGGATGAAATGGCCTTCCAGAGGTTGAAACCCAGTCTCCAGAGCTAAGACATACCACCTAGCAGTAGGTGTTCTTGCACAGATTGGACACCCTGAGCAAAGATAAACTCACTTATATGACAGGAAATCCATTATCTCTTTTCCTTCTACAGCAGGATTTAAGTAGGCCTTCATCCCCAGGATTGAAGAGGAAGTGCCACCATCTCAGTTGTCCAAATGTGACCCAGGGGCAGGCCAAGGGGAGCCTCTAAACTCATATTACTACTTCTTCCTGAAGGCATAGGCTTGACATGAGAGAAACCTTTTCAGGAGTCCTGTGGTAGAAACTCAACACCTTCTGAGTCTTATATCCAAGCTTGGCTTCTTTCCAAAAGGCCAGATACTCTAGGTTCTCACTCCAATTCTTGGGTTAAGTTTAATTCCACGCTTCTTTGAAGCCCAAATTCCAGGAATGATGGTGAAAGCTAGGACTGCCTCATACTAAGGCCAGAGAACCCATTCATTCTTTTCTTGCTCCTTCAGGGACAGGCTCAGAGCACTTTGGAAAACCCTTCATAAATTATTCTATTTAATTCTTACAATTCAGTGATCTCCATGGCATTTTGTCCTAGTTTACAGGTGCAAATCTGAGATTTAGAAAGTTTTAGGTCTTCCCAAAATCAAGTTACTGAATGATAAAGATAGGAATTGAGCACAAATATACTTGATTCCAGAGCCAACACTCCTAAGCAGCATATCCAAGCTATAGGCTATAACTCCCTCCTGGTGCTGATGGTATAGGAGGGAGGAAACCAAAATGTGTTCTCCTGGTGTGGAGAGATTGCTCAGTGGTTAAAGCCACTTGCTTGCAAAGTCTGGTAACCCTTATTTCCCAGTACCCACATAATGCCAGATGCACAAAGTGGACACACATACATGCATCTGGAGTTCATTTGCAGTGGCAGGAGACCCTGGTGTGCCTATACTCACTCACTCATTCTCTATCTCTCTCTCTCTCTCTGCCTCTTCTCTCTTTCTCTCTGGCTCTCTCTATGACAAATAAATAAAAAAATCTAAGTTATTTTTAAAATGTGGTCTCCTTTAACATAGCTAATGATTATAATTTGTCTGCCATGTTTTTTTCACTACTGTGAGTGTGCTATGTTCATGAGTTCTTAAAGTTGGACTTTAATGTGGGACTTATCTCCAGTTTATCATCTTTTAATTGTACATGATGGGGGTTCACATGTGTGTACCTTTATCTATAGAGGCCAGAGGTCAACATCAGATGTCTTCCTCAATAATTCTCCACCTTATTTTTAAGAGAAGGTCTCACACTGAACATAGAGCTCACTAATTCAGCTAGACCAGCTGACCAACAAGCATTGGGAATAATCCTGTCTACCTTACCAGCACTGAGATTACAGGCATGTGCCAGGCCTGTACCTCCATGGCCAGTTTTTATGTGTGTGCTACAGATCCTAACTCGGGTTCTCATGGCTATGTAGCAAGCACTTTACTCACAGAGCCATCTCCCCAGACTCTTATCTTCACTTTATACACAAAGCACTAACACTCAGAAAGGCTAAATGTCCAGTGTTACCTTGTTAGGAAGTTACAGAGCCAGTAGTCAACATCACTCTGTGTCTTATTCCACAGTCCTTGCCTTTAGCCTCCAAGCTTCCTCTCAGCTGATCAGAAGTTTCTGCTCAAGGATTTGGAAGCACAATCAGGACATGCTGAGAGTCTTTGTAAACTTCCTTCAGAATAATCTCAGTTTCCCCAAATGGCAGCTGGCCCCAAGCAACCAGCACTGATGTAAAATGAAGACCTTCATGCTGAAAAATTTCAAGGGAACATCAGCGATAAATGTTCCTTGAGTTATAAAAATTCCCACTAACATTATCGTGGGGCATGGGGGGTATGCAATGTTGGGCCTCCCTCCAGCTCTTCTAGGATTCTTCCTGAGGTTTCTTTACTTACGGGTTGTTAGTTTTGAGGACAGGGTTAGGGAATCCTGTGAGAATTTGTCATATCAAATGCCAGTTGCCCACCATCAAAGTACCATTGGGTTTGGAACATTTATCCAGCTCTAATTTTGTCTTGATTTGAATATTTTGTTTGTTTTGGTTGGTTGGTTTAGGTTTGTGAGACAAGGTCTCTTCAGTCTGGGTTTGTCTGGAACTGTCCATCCTCCAAGTGCTGAAATTATAAGCAGATGTCACCACCTCCCATCTCCAGCTCCTGCTCTCACTATCCCTAGTAGTCAGGGTCCAAGTGCATGCCTTGCAAACTCCTTGGCTACTTTCCTGAGAACTTATACTCCTCTCCAATGCTAGCTTCATTTACCTGCCAGAGAAGTACTGCTTACTGTCACACCAAGTTCCCAAGGCTGTCAGCACAGAGGACAGCACCAAGAAAAGTTGACCCAGCCTACTTTCTGTCCCATGAATTTCAAACTACTAACTGTGCAGATGAGACTAACACATGCCTTTTACTTCCCTTGAACATAAGGACTCTTGAAGAAATAAAACCATCAGAGCCTTCTGACTTAAGAAAGTCTAGTCTGTGAGAACATCAGTTTGTCATCCCCATCTCTCAGTTTCTTGTGCCCACCTAAAAGGATAATAATATCTTCAGCAATACTGGGCCAGTAAGAAAAATGCTGATTTCCTTTTCTGGGAGGCAGAGATACATTTTTCTAACTGAGTCCTGGGAGCAAAATACTAAAGTTTCTATTTGTTTTCCTTAGAATATCTTAAAAATGTCTAGAATCTGTCCCTGAGTTCTTTGTAGTCAGCAATTTCCCCCAATCAGCTCATTTATTTTGCATGCTGATAGAACTACATTGTGATTTCACCATTTCTACTTATCTTAAACACTTCCAGGAGGAGGAATCTGGTACCCATCAGGGCAGACTAGAATAGACAAAGCCTCACCATTGAACAGAGCCCAGATTGACTTCCCGGAGAAAGCAGAAATGACAAACATGTCTCTGTGGTTTTACTCTGTTTCTTTTTCAGAAGTTCCCAGGCACAGCAAGTCACTGGGAGGCTCAGGGGAAAGAGCTCCTGGCATCTGCCTATAATACTTCATCAGCACCATTGCACAACTGTGCCAGAAAGAAAGGCAAATATGGTTCAGGATAGAGTTGACACTATGGAGAGGGGATGAGGGGCCTCTGCCATCGAGGAGAACAAGAGCCATGTCAAAGCTGAGGTAAAAACTAAGCAAGTATTAGAGTCCTGAACAAAAATGATCCTGCAGAGAGGAATCACAGGACAAGAATGAGGAAAACTCACTCCCCAGTCATTTACCCAGGCCTCAAACCACAGATCCAGAACAGTGCATCACCTTCTCTCCAACCCTGTTCAGTTGTGAAGGAATAATCACAACTTGACAAGGGGGTCAAGTTTACTTCACCAGCCAGCATCTTCCTAAGAGCCCAAACACTTAGGGTTTGAAAATCAGAGGGCAAAGGAGCTGTCCCTGGTGCTACCTCAATGACTGCTGGAACCCAGGCACCCAGGACCTTTTCCCATTGCTCTGTCCATGACTTTTGTCCTTATCCAACTCTGTTGCTTTACCCAGTCCATCCCGTCTAGTCACAAGCATTCTCCATCCCTGTAGTTTCTGCAGCAGTCCCCAACCTTGATGGACTGAACTTCACCTCTTAGTTAAATCCACAACCCATCCTTCCTCTTCCTCGGATCACCCTTTGTCCTGAGAGGGAGGAGAGACCACTGGAGAGTTTAAATGATAGGAATGATAGCAGTAAGTTTGACCACTAGAAAAATCATGTTATTCTCAGTGCCAGGAATGGAGGAGACTGAAAAACCAGTCCGTGTTTGATAGAAACTGGCATAGTAACAGAGGAACCACAGAGAAATGGTGGCTTCAGGAACTATTTGGCCACTGAAATGAGCAAGCTCTAACTGAAGAAGATGTGGCTAGTAAGAAGAAAGAAGCAAATATCAAGATAACCCTAGTGTTTCTGGCTGAGCAGTAGGTAGGATGGGATGGTTAGACAGAGAGTTGGGGTGCCATATTGTTAGAAAACTTAAAGGGAAAAGAAACCTAATTCAATTTTGTATGTACATCTGGAAAAGCTAAGTAAACCACTAAAAATAGGTCTGGAGCTCAAGAAATACCATTACACACAATATAAGGACTAGAATCAGAAGACATGGGTAGTGGTCAAAGGCACGTGGCTAGGTCAGAAAAGATCCAGGGAAAGAATTCAATGCACCAGCAGCAGCTCTTCGTCTGTTAACCATGGGTCCTCAAAGTGATTCATGAGTATAAACAGAAGACTGTGTGTGTCAGGAAAAACCAAATGAAGGGAATGTTTCCCTAAAGAATGGTCCATGGTGTCTTATAACACTGAGATCTTGAAAGAATAGACTTGCAAAGTGCCCTCAGAGTTTAATGAACAAGAGACCTCAGGCAACCTTCACCCAGTCAGCATTGCACTGCAAGGAATGGGTGAGAGAGAGCCAGTTTGGAGCAGTTGCAGAGAGACTAGAAGGTGAGGAATTGGAAGAGTGAACAGATACCGCCCTTTCTGAAGTTTGGCTGCAAAGAGGAAGGGAAAGCCAGAGAAGTGGGCTGAGGACACTGTGGAGAGTTTTATTTTTGTTGTGAAGATGGAAATACTCAAATATATTTAGAGACCGAGTGCACTGAGCCAATTGGGAAGAAGAGGAGAAAGGAGTGGAAGTCAGAAATCCCTGAGGAGGCTGCGGTGATCTAGGATCCAAGGTACAAGTGCCTCTTTCCTGGAGAGAGAGGTGAGAGGAGAGGAGAGGAGAGGAGAGGAGAGGAAAGGAGAGGAGAGGAAAGGCTCAGAGGTCAGAATGCCATGCATCTGTTGCAGGCTGAGGGAGCTGCAAGAAGCTAGGGTCTCCTGCCAATCCTGACAGTTACACACTCTCACACCACTTCTTTATTATCCAGAAGGATTGGATTTGTTCTCCCCAAACACTGGGAAATGTTGCAGGGGTGTTAGGAGGAAGCAGGTTTCTACTGAAGACAGGCAGAACTACACTACACCAGAAGCTGTCCAAGAACTGACAAGAACTGTCCTGGGTCCTGTCAGAGGCAGTGCTCAAGGAGGGAACAAAATGTCAGACTCCCAGCCACACCAGTGACTCCTGTACTGGTAAGAAGCTTGAGTTAAACATGTCTCAAGAACCTCACAACTACTTTCAAGGTATCCCCTGGCCCCTCCCCAGGAATCCTGCTGGCTCCTGAGCCATCAGTACCAATGCAGACATTCATACCGTCTCAGGTGTTCAAGAGAAAACCTTGACTCTAATAAGCAACTCCACATCATGTCATTGTACTGTGGGACCCTCATTTTCTGGGGTCCAGTCTTCCCTGAGTTTCCCACAAAAATGCAAACAGCTTAGGAATGCTTCTCAGCAGATGTGGCATCAGTCAACACCTGGGAGTGGACGTGAGAAGGGGAAGTTAACTGCCATGTTTGAGAGCTGGAGTCTGGTATTATACTGTCAGGACTTGAATCCAGATCCATCACCATCAACTTGGCTGACCATTAAAGAGTTACTAACCTTTTTGTGCCTATTGTGAAAAAATTACATGTCACACTCTAAGAAAAGTGACCATCACATAGTAAAGACTCAGTCAATACACAAATGTTCATCAAAGCCAGGAAGCCAAAATAGAGTATAGTCATAATTAATAACTAGAGAACTGTCTCAAACTTGTTACATTAGCCTCCATCAAAATTTATAATTTGAGAGTGTAGCCTGTCTGAGGACTACACCCTCCAAAACCTCACCAACCTAGCAATATTTGTCTCAATTGACCAATAATAATCTCACTCTCCGTTGGAGACTCTGTATTTTTCAGAAAGCAATGAGAACCGGGGACAACTGAACTCCACCAAAGGGACCTGATTTTATGGGGGACACCCAAGCAGGAGACGATCCATGAAGAGCCTTAACACAACCTCTAAGGAAGTGGGATGATGAACAAAAGATCTAGTCCCACAGCAGGGCAGATAACCTAGGGAAGGATGATGGAGAGAGGCACCAAGAGTGCCCAAAATTATCCAAAGCACAAATTTAGAGACTCTTAAAAACCTAATAACTATGCAAAATTTAAACTCACGCACTATGACTCAGGGAAATTTGTGGAAGAGGGGGCAGAAAGAATGTAAGAGTCATGGGAGGGAGAGAATAACTTGTCATCCTGGATTCAATGGCTTTATCTAATAACCTATGATACTTAGCATATTGTTGTGTTAATATATATCATTTTAAGCCAATAAAAACATTAAAAAATTATAATTTGAAAGCAGGGTGAATTGCCCAGTGGGTGAAGGGTTTGCTACATGAACATGAGGACCTGAGTTTAGATTCCCAGCACACAGGAAAAAATCTCTATCTGGCATGGCAGCATAGACCTATAATCCCAGCATAGGGGAGATGGAGACAGGAGGATCCCATGGGCTGGCTGGATAGTTTATCTAGGCCAATCAGTGAGCTCTGGGTTCAGTGAGAGAACCTGTCTTAAAAAATAAGAGTGACAGAGAAAAGCACCTGTCATGGACCTCTGGCCTCTACACATATGCACCCATTTGTGCACGAGCTCTTGCATGCACAGGGCCCAAACAAAACCTATGAGAAAGTGGTAAGATAAATAAGAGTCCTAACACCACAGCAAGTCAGATAACCTATGAAAGGTTAACGGAGGCAGACACCATCGATACCCAACACAACTCAAAGCAGAAGTCCAGAGACACTTAAGCTTTCAACAATAAAGCAGACTTAAAACCCACCATGACTCAGGGAACTTATCAGAAGAGGGGACAGAAAGATTGTAAGAGCCATGGTGAGCGAGAATACCCAGAGACATTGCCCTCCTCAGAAACAACACACAAAGGGGGGGGTGGAAACTGGCTACCTCTGGTGCAACTCATAACCCCTTACCTTATGGACAGATCTAGCATGCTCACTGAGGAGGGACAGAGAGAAGGAAATGGGGACAACTTCACAAGATTTGCTCATATTTTAAAAAGAAAGAAAATGGGCCTCTAATGTGATTTGGCTGGCAAAGAGATAGATTTTTTTTAAATGACAGCAATGCATAAGATTGGCCTAAAAGGAGGGTCAGGTCACTCTGTGATACTCTAGAGGACTCACTTCAGCTCAGTGAAGAATGTGGATTTCCACTAAATCACATGGGCAACTGACATTTATTTGGCCATTGTGATCTGGGAAGAGGGCATTCGTCCCATTTGACAAATGAAGGCTTAGTTGTGAAAGTGTTTGCAGCTTGTCCCATGTTGTCATTAGTAGGGCCAGGACTCAAATTTGACTATACCTGCCTATCAAGCCCTGTTTGTCACATTTCTTTTCCATGAATGATCCCACCAAGTGGCAAACTTCTTGCAGGCAGGATGATAACTTTTGTATCTCTGCACCGCTTATTGTAATCACATAAAAGTGCTTTGAAGCTGGGGAGAGATGACTCAATAGGTAAAGCACTTGCCCTGCTGGCATGAGTATGGGTTTGGTGAGCACCTATGTAAATCCCAGTGCCTGTAGCTCCAGGGTCTCTCATCCCAGAGTACTTACAGTGAAAATCGAGGTGGAAACAGGAAGATCACCTGGAAGCTGATGGGACCAGCCAGCCTGATGGTTAGCAACAGAGATCTACCCTTTAAAAAAGTAGGTCAGGACTGACATCCGATGTCCTCCGATCCTCAGGCACACCAGGGCATGAAGTTACACACATGAACATACGCTTAGGATGTATTTATTAAACTCCCAAGTACAATAAATATGTCTGCTTTAAAAAAGCAATAAAGTTCTGAAGATTCTTCCATCCCTGAAAATTAAACCCTGGACATCTGAGTTCTAGGTGGGAAGTCATCCCACTTCCTACTCTTTAACCTCGTGGACAATCTACACTTCCCACAGTCAATTCTAAAACTTCACAAGACAGGAGAGCCAAGACTGAAAGCATGCAGAACAGTGACAAATCCTCTCACGTGGCTGAGACAGGAGGATAAACCTTTTCTTTTGGTTGCAGACAGCATGTTCTAGACTCTATCAACCAGCCTCCCCTGCTCCAAAAGTCCCACCAGGATGCTCTTCCACCTGCCCCCAGCAGGCATCCAAATCCTCTGTGTTATGGCTTGCCATGCCTTTCCCAGTACTGTGTCCATTCCCACTAATACTTTAAGACTGCCTCCAGGAAACCTCTGACTGCTCTAGCTCTCCGCGATCTTCCGTTTTTTCATCTCTAACCCAAAACATAATTTAGATATAAATAGCTACAGCTTCTCATTGGCCAATGATGTATGTGCCTTTATTTTAAGACTCCCAAATAGGTTGACCAGCCTGCACAAACAAGAACAAATGCATTCCTCTCTCCCTTTTCCCACCCCCAGCCCTGTGTCATTCCTTAATGAGCCCAAAGAACCCAGGGTTTCCCCATCCCAGGTATCTCTGCTTTGAAACTTAGATTGCTCCATCATGGTGAGAATGGGAAATGCCCTTTACAGCAAACCCATCCTCATTCCATTGGCTTTCCTAAATGATGCCTAACCAGATTATCGTCCTTCTACAGAACACAGAACCCTCCAAGGAGGCCCGGATGGATGCTGGCCCCAGTTCCTCAACTAATTGCTCTCATCCTCTTCCGACACAAGTAAGGAATTATCCCTCCCAAGCAGTATAGTCTTGGAAAGACGTTAGTGGTGACTCATGCTAGGGTGAGGGTGGGGGAGGCAAGGAATGGAGAAAGCAAACAAGAGCACATGCGCTCGTTCTGGAGCCACAGAATGAGGCACATTAACCAATTTAGCCAATTATACAGCTGGAGCAATTAAATAACCTCACAAGGGCAGGAGGACGTGTAAACAAAACCCACAACATTACTGTCTCAGGCAAGATGAAAACAAGCTTGGCAACTGTGTGGGGAAAGACATTGCCTCCATCCATAGACCCAGCACTCAGTTGGCCTTTTTCATATGATACTATGAAGTTATTCCCTGTGCCTGGGGTAGGACTGAGCTCTAGATGAGGTGAGCCCAGAATGCACCACCCCTCATCTTCTTACTGGTTGATTCCAAGGCCAGCACAGCTGCTTCAAATCTTGCATCGAAATTGAAATATAGTAACTTGGAACACAGGTACCTCCCCTTTCTGGATTATAAACTTGAACATGCTGTCTTGGCCCTGCTAGAGGTCATCTTTTCCTCCAAACAGAAAAAGGTCTGCTGGAGAACAAAGGCAACGCGCTGAGGGGAACAGAGCCCAGAGGTGGAGAGAAAACAGTTTTGACAAATCATCTGCACTCTGGATCCAGCTATGCCTGAAGCCTGTGAACTTACCACTTATAAAAGACAAAAGCTCCCCACTTTCCTCTTACAGTTGTTTATGTGAAGTAGACATAACTAATACAGCCCCAGACACTGAAGATGCTGTCAGTGAGAGGAGACGCTAAGCTCCGGAGAGAGATCTGTAAAACAGAATTATCACGTTCAATGAAGCATCAGTTTAGCAAGAAATTTAACCTCCTGAATAGGAGAAGCAGCCTACAAAACTAAAGACCTAAACAAAGGGAGCCAGAAATGTAAGGCTTCAAGAGAAATTCTCTTTTCTATGAGACTCCCTGTGTTCCCTTGAAATCTAATGTAGGTTTCACAGTGGCTACAAACAGTCCCAGCCCCCATTCATTAAGAGACCCATCACTAACTTCAGTAGGATCTGACCTTGAACTTGAAGGTCTTCCAAAGCATCCTCACTTAATCCCCAAGTGTGGTTTCGAAATCCCTACTTGAAATTCTGATTTCTATGTTGAGAATTCCCATAACTGCCTTCCAAAAACTGGGGGGGGAGGTGAAGAACAGAGCCATAGATATCGCCAACTTTCTCTCCTCAAGGCCTCCCAAAGTATTGTTCTCCATTTATATCCCAGGCAGAATGCCAGTAAGGCATCCACAACTCTCTGGAGTACAGAGAAACAAGCTATTAATCAGGGAGGAAAGATCCATACCTTGAACGTGATTTATGCCGAGACTGTGTCTCCCTGGGGTGGGCACACAGACTCTTGCTCCAGCAGGGACTCTTGGGGCAGAGCTGGTACTGATGTGAAACTGATCCAGCACACTTATTTCCCTTGTGTATCTTCCATCGGAAAGCACTGAAGGGCTGGAAGATTGAGCACAATGCATCCCCTGGTGTCACCAATAGCAAGAGACAGCAGATTGTGGGACTTTGTGTTGGCAAAGTCGCAGGGAAAGGTATGTGAGAAGGGCAAGCTGGGAGCTGATCTCTGAAGCTCAGTATATGACTTTGCATTCTTTCTCAAAACTACAAACTAGAGCCAAGGTCGGGACTCCCAGCCCTAGATCCCTGTTAGAAGCATCAAGGTCATCTACATGTTTGTGATGCCTAAGTCCCACATATACCCCAAAAAAGTCAGAATGCTTAGTGACAGCATCCCAGACAGGACTAAGGACCATGGAGCCAAGAAAGCACCATCTTCCATGCCTTTCTGTTACTTCCAGCAAGCCATCAGAAAAGTGCAGACACATTTTCCAGAATAGCCAAATATGGCAAAAATGTGTCCCTTTCTCTGCTTCCACCAGACTACCAAGTATCTAACCAGCTGGACTCCACCAAGGATTGAGGGCCCCAGCTTTGAACACAAGGCATCAGTGTAGAGAAAATGGACTGGAAGACAGGTATGGCAAGGCATCACAGCACAGCACACTCCGTAATGGAAAGGCTGTTTATCTCGTGATGGTGAGCAAAAGGAGAGAAACGGAAGAGTGAGACTCTACAATCCCTTTCAACGGCCTGCCCTCAATGACCCAAGACACATACCCCAATCCCAACTGCTTAAAGTTTTCTACTATATCCCAAAAGCTCCAAGCTGGGGACCAAGCCTTTACCACATGGGCCTTTAGTTGACATTCAAATGCAAATGATGGCACTAGCTGTAAACTTATTAAGAAGAGGAAGAGGGGTCAGTGCAGGGGTGATAGCTCAGCCCATAGGATACTTGCCACACTTCCCAGCACCCATATACGTTCCAGGCAGGTGTGCTGGTCCACCTGCACCCATATAAATCCCAGGCAGGTATGCTGGTCCACCTGTAATCCCAGAGTTTTGGAGGCAGAGATAGGTAAACTAGCCAAATTGGTGAGTTCTGGCTTTAAGCGAAAGACCTTATGAAAGCAATGGTGGAGGACACCTGACACTGACTTCTGTCCTCTGCATGCAGGCACACATGCATACATGCCCACACACATGCTAAACATGCATGCACTTACATAACACACACACACACAAAAAAAAAAAAAAAACGTGGGCTGAAAAGGAATAATGACATAGTTTAGTGGGAGACTTCTTTTGCGTCTGGATACTATCTATTGGTGCTTAGCATTCCACTAGATCCTGTCAAGTTGATCCAATATAACAGGGACTAGAAGTCTGGAAACAACCTTTTACAAACGCTGTTGTTCTCTAAATTCTGGTTTAGAATCTACCAGGAGACAGACACATAAGACAGAGCAGGTAGAAGAGAAAAGGTGTGTTGTTTACTTTCAGCAGTGATGAGCAGGCCCAGGGCAGCTGCAGGCATGAAGTCTGTAGAAGCTCTGGACCGACTCCATTGCTTGCCTGTCAGTAATGCCCACAGCTGGATCACACCACCAGCATCCTGAGTTTCTTGTATCCCCAATTTGTCAGAAAGCTGGCCATGGTTCTCCTTGGCTAGTGTATTCTAAGCCTCCCAAAGATTTTGGAGCAACATATTCCTGAGTCGAACCTTTTTTCCTGGGTCTGTTTTCATGATTGTCATGGTCCCTTTATCCTGGGTATCACAGTATCAGCTACAAAAGCAAAGCATAAAATGGACACACTGTGGTCCCAGCAGAAGCCTACATAATAGCTATACTGACAGCTTCCTAAGGCCAGATGTCAACAAAGAGAAATTCTTCCAGCTGTCTGTTTCGTTTAAGAAAACTTGGTTTATGTCTGATTCTTTCTGTTTGTGGGATAACACACACACACACACACACACACACACATAAAAATCTTGTTATTTATTCTGTCAAGGAAAAGTAAAAATGACTTTGCCTGAGCATACTTCTGGTTTATGATGAAAATACTTTATGTAATTAAACACATCAAATGAACACAGTCCCTCGCAGCTCAAGTTTCTCAAGGTTGACATATGTGACAAATGGGAGAATTTTCTGCCAAACAGACAGAAATGAATGGAGAGGGAAAAGGGCCTGCCTGAATCCATTTCCTTCCCTCTCCCTACGATGTGGCTTTCCACTTGCACTCACTCTCTTTGCACTTTGTATGGACTTCCCGCCTGACTCACCCATATCCTCCTTCACCTCTGTTTATGAGATTTTGCATACTATACTTAAGAAGCATCTCATTTCTGTGTGATGTACACAATGCCTGAAGATTTTCCAATGGAGTTAACACTGGCTGGCTGAAGGCTCAACCCGGGGAATGGAAGGAGGGGCCATTCAAACAGCACAAGATTCTGTCCAATTGTACGACACACCTTCTCCCTAAGCTCTAACCTCCCCGAGTCCAGAGGGGAAAATAATGAAGGACACTCAAAGGAAAAGGAGTGTAGGCAACAGGTTTGAGCTATAGAGAGGTACATATGCCAGTTCACCAGAGGCCTAAGAGGACAGCTCCCAGAGACTGGGTGGGGAAGGAGGTTCCTAAATTTCAACAAGCCCTTTCAGCTTGAGACTGAAAATAAGATGAGGAGTTCTCATTCCACCTTTATGTACACCTAGTCAGTGCCTTACAATGAGTCACTAAACTTCTGAATGCCTGAGTGTACCATGAGCAATCTGAGGATCAGGGGCATAGTTCTTTTAAGATACTTTTGTCCCAGCAAAGCCAAGGCCAAGTTTTGTACAAATATAGTTTTCAGTTTGGTTGAAAATTAACTTGATTGAGTCATAAATTGATTGAATGAGTAAATTCAATCATTTGTTACTTGATACAGATAAATAAATCACATCATTTCAATATTTAAGACTAAGATCAATATTTAAGACTAAGCTAATACAGGATACCCCTATATAATCATTCTCTAGACATACATAAATGATAGATAACAAAAATAGCCAATGATAGATTTAAATATATTGATAAGACAAAAAGCAAAAAAGAAGAAAAGGAAAAGAGAAAGAAATAAAAAGGAAGGAAGAAGAAAAGCAAAGCAAAGAGAATTTCCTCTATAAATAAAAGAAAGTCTCAAAGTCAGAACTTGATCAATAGCAAAGAAGGAACCACACACAGTAGAATCAGAACTGGGCACCAGCGAAAGCTCCTCAGGCAGAAGGACTAAGAGAACAGACTGAAGCCTGAGTTCACACAAAGAGATGAGGAGTTGCAGAAGTGAATGAATGAAGATAGAATCCAATACACTTGTTTTCTCATTTTTAGCTTAAGACAAAATAGCACCCTACTGTTGATTTATAACAAATGTAAAATGTATGACCAAAAGAAGAAAGATTAAAGGGAGAAATTGGGAATAGGGTATTATAAAGTTATTATAATATGCATGAAGCAACATAACAGTACTTGAAGAAAGTCACTAGTTAATTATGAATGCATATTGCAAACTCTATGTTAAGCACACAAAATAAAAACCATGTGATAAAATGGTAATTTGATAGGTGGTATAAAACAGAATCATAAAAATGCTCAAATAACCCTCAAGCAGCATAAAACATTGTGGAGTGGAGGGACAAAGAAGAAATAGAACAAAGAAGAAATAGGTAGCAAGATAATAAATTTTGATCTCTCGATAATCACACTTAAACCAACCAAGTGGAAAACAAGAACAATAGTCAGTGATACCAACACCTGATTATTAAAAAAGAGCAAGAAAGTTGATAAATCTTTAACTAGAGTGTATAGGAGTTAAAGAAAGAAAATTATCAATATCAAGAACAAAAGATATGTACTAACTTCAGATGTAACCAAGAAAGGTTGCATGTTTTTCTGCTATGACTGGGAACAAGACAAAGCTATTCTGGCCTTACTTCTAAGCAGTGTTCAACTAGCATCTGAACCATACAATAAGAGAAGGAATACTATTGAAATGATAATGACTGAAAGAAAAAATAAAGCGGTCTCTGTTCTTAGACCCTATGTCCTTAAAGAAAAGCTACATAGTATCTACAGAAAGCTGCTAGTACTAATAAATGTGTTCAACAAGATTGCCTATTACCAAATCAACATAAAATTCAATTTTGTTTATATACAGTAGCAATGAACACCTGGGACTCAACAATTTTTAAACAATATCATTTATGGTAGCATCAAAAACTACACAGCTATAAATCCAGTAAGGATGCCTCATTTGTCTGTGCTTAAAACTATCAAGCAGTGATGTCAGATATCCAAGAAGACCTAGAGAATGTTCATGAACTGGAAGATTCAGTGTTGTTATGATGTCAATTCTCCATATTTTAATCTCTTCTACCAAAGTAACTCTCATCAAAATCCCAGCAGGCTTACAGAGACCCCCATGAAGCTGCCATGGAGACTTATATAGATAGTCTAGGAACTAGAATAATCAGAAGGCAAGCAAAATTGGAGGAATAAGATCACCCAGCATAAAGACGTATTATAAAGATTCAGTTAACAAGACAGTGAGGTGTTGAGAAAAGTACAAAAAAGTAGAATAGAAGAGAGCCTAGAATCTTCCTTAACACATTGTGTCAACTTACTCTTCCCAAAGGGGAAAAGGAAACTCAATGTAGGAATGATCTTGTTTTCAAGAAATGGTGCCAAAATATTGTGAGATCTATATACAAAACAAAAAAATCAGGCCTTTTTCTATTCCTCAATGCGATTAACCCAAATTTGGTGAAGAGCATAAATGAAGCATATTTAACCATAATACTTAAACAATATATAGCAGAAGGTTTAGGTGACCTTAGGTTTAGCAAAGATACTACAGTAAAAAATATAACCCATAAAAGAAAAATATGATAAATTGAATTTTATTAAATTATCAAATTATTTGTTAAAGACTGCTAAAAAAGACACACAACAAACTTGGAAGAATGATTTATACATAACATTTCTGACAAAGGACTTATATCCAACATTTATAAAAGCACTCTCAAAATGAAACATCATAAAACATACAGCAGAATAAAGAAATAGGTCAAAGATATGAATACACTTTTTACTAAAGAAAATTGGATGATGAATAAATACGTTTAAATGTTCAACAGCATGAATCACTGCAGAAATGTAAATAAGAACAAACTGAGACATGGCTACACATCCATTTAGAATGTCTAAAATCAGGAAACACTAACAAACCAATTTTCAGTGAGAATTCAGAGGAACTGGAATGCTCACAAGAAATGATGGTCAAGATGAAAGCTGTACTCGGGTCCTTACAAGGGTGAGCACACACTTATCACACGACACCAAAGTCCTGCTTCTAAGTATCACCTCAAGAGAAATGAAAACATATATTCATATAAAAGCCTATATTATATATGGATGTTTGTTTTAGCTTTATTCATGATCGCCCAAGACTGAAACAATCTGGATCTCATTCTGCGGCCAGATGAATCAACAAACTGACAATCACACAGTGAAATATTATTCAATGGTAAAAGGATAAATGGGTGATCATGAAACACCATTCAAGCTTTTGCTACATAAAAAAGTCACACACACAATCTCAGAAAAACTAAATATGAAATATTTGTTTAGTTCTGTATGGCATTATGGGAGTAGTTAATATGAACATTTGTTAAAATCCATATCATGACATACCAATGACCCTTGTCATATATAATTGTTAAAAATAAATTCACATGATCATATGGGAATTAGAAAGCAGATTATCACCAATGAGTCTAACCATATTTGAGCTTATTCTCACCTCCCTAGTGAAGGATATAATAAAGAAAAATCCTAAATTGAGTAACACTAGAATGTGCTTATTTTTAGCACAATTGAATTAAACAAATTGGTAAGTATACTGTGAATAAGAAAAACTATGCTCCTTGCCATGTATAAAAAATGAAATTATAAATAAGTAAAAGAAAAGAAGATTAGAGTGAAACCTATGGTGCTACAGCAAAGTAGGCTATCACAATATGAGCCTCAATGTAGTGGATTAAATGTAAATTATCCCCTAGACGATCCACGGGTGGCCCTCCCTGTTTGGGAAGACTGCAGACCCTTTAGGAACCAGAGCCCTGCTGGAGGAAGTGGGTCATTAGGAGCAGGTCCTGAGGTCTCATAGCCTGCCCTTCCTTTCTATGTGTCTTCTGCCTCCTGACTAGATGCCATTTGCTCCTCCTACCATCTTTCCCTGCCATGATGCTCGAGAGCCCTCAAAACATAAGCCAAATTAACCCTTTTGTTTCTTAAGTTACTTCTTATCAGGTATTTGGCCACAGTCATGAGTAAAGTAACTAACGTGCCAACTTTTTTTAAAATTCAGAGATGGAGAAGGGTAGGGAAGAAATTTTGTATACATGTGTTATTACACACCTATATGTATATGTCATTTCTCCCATTCAAGTATTAATGGGTCTGGCCCTCTTAGCTCTCAAGATCAGATGAGAGATGAGATGGGGTGTGTTCAGGGTGCCATGGACATAGATTAAATATGCCATTTCTTAGCTCCATCCACTGTCCACTGTCAGTGATGACCCAATTACAATGAGTACACCAATCACCCAGCTTTCAGCTTCTTAAGACTGTTCTCCAATTATAGACATCAGAGCTCTTTGGAGGATGGTGGATTCCAGGGTTGGGGCAAGATAAGTAAGTGCAAGATGGGTCTGGATATTCTTCTCATTCCACAAAGTGGGTGAATGTTCAAATGACCATACAAATACATAGAACCAAACACCCCCAAAGCACACAAGCAAAAAAAAAAATGGGGCTGCATTGAAAGAACAGAGGAGTCAAACTGAAAGAAAAAGTGCCTCCTAGCCAAAATAAGAATAACTTAACAGCAAAATAAATAAGAATTCCATTGTACCCCACTGGCCTGTGCTCATTCTGTGGGATGAGTTCCTTGCCAGGATACTATCCACAAAGAAACTCACTCTGACCAAAGAAGCTTGTCTGGAAAATGGAGTACTCCCTCCCCCTCAGCAAGACAAATTGCTCTAAGTGTTAGGTGGTAATCTAATTACTGCCAAGTCTTTTGTCCTTTGGTGATTTGAGTGTAAAATGTGTAAAATGGCCTCTTTAATATAGTCTGTTTGAATACCAAATCTCCAGCTGGTAGCACTGGTTTAGAAAGATTGTAGAACCGTCAGGAGGTTGAGCCTTGCTGGAGGAAGTGTCCCACTGGGCCAAGAGGCATTGGGTCTTGAGATTTTGTAGCCCAGGTCCACATGCAGTGAGTGGTTACTCTACTTTCTCCCTGCTGATATGACACTGGTTTCCTCTCTGTTCCCATGCTTTCCCTGGCATGCTGGACCCTACCCTCTGGAACTGTAGGCCAAAATAAACTTTTCTTCTCTAAAAAAAAAAGAATTCAATTGTACCCTTATGTGACATAATTCAGCTCAAATTCTAGCCTAATTGAAACAAATATCCATGGATGTATATGGAGATAAATTGATGAGGGAGAGAGAGAAAGGGACACAAAGACAAGAGAATTTCAATTTTAAACAAGGAGGAATGAGAAATCACCAGTGGAACACCACAAAGTAATGGCTGTAGGCAGGACTCATCGAAGCATGTTAACATGACTAGAAGAAAGTTCAAGTAGAAACTATTGGATATTTACATAATCTCAAAACATCTGCCCTCAAAATGCTTAGCAATTAATTGCAAAAGGTGAGATAGCAATTTTATAATGAATCCTAGAAGATAGTGCTTTCTCAAAGGGATCAAGCTTAAAACCACTGGTGGTATGCACCCACACAGGCTCCTGGATGCTGTGTCCAGAGAAAGGGACATCGCCTGGACAGCATCCTACACATAACCTTAATTTAGTAGAAAATATTAGACAAACCCAAACTGAGGAAAAACTTACAAAGTAATTGGCAAGAGGTCTTAAATGGGTTGAAGTCATCAAAGACAAGTAAAGACAGAAAATGTAAGATTGGAGGAGATGAGGAAATAAACAATTAAATACATGTGGGATCTTAAATTGGATCCTAGATCAGATAAAGGGCACTGGATGGAAAATTGTCAGATTTTGAATAAAGTCTGTGGTTTAGTTAATGATATTGTACAAGGATAATTTCTGAGATGGATTTATTATCCTGAGTATGTAAAAGATTAATAACACAAAGGAGGCTGATTGAAGAGTTTATTGAATGTCTGTGTAGTGTTATTTGAATGCTTTAGTAAGCCTAAAATTATCTAAATATTAAAAATTCAAATATATTAAGCAGACTATGTATAAGAGTTATTACAAAGTCATTTTCAAAAAAATGTAAGTATAGAAGCCCTAAATCAAGAAAAGGATAATTTAGAAAAAGAGCAGATTTTAGACCTTTTCAAACTGAATTTTATAAATTGAAGTCTAATCATTGAAATTGAAGGAAAGGGGGGAAAGAATCATAAATGTGTGGTTAAATAATAGGCAGATCCACCCAAAGGGGGAATCAGTGAACACACACATTTAATCTGAAAAGTTTACTCAGAATGTTGCCTGGAGAGATACTAACTGAGCAATATAAAGAAGTCAGAGAACCAGGAAGAAAGAGCCAGAAGTAAGGAAAATTGATCATGAAGAAAAAGTTACACCTGAAGACATCATAGTAAGGAATCTTCACAAGAGAAGGGAGATTCCTCAGTCTGAAAATCCTGTATCATGAACAGGGAAAATTTAATCCATTTTAGGGTTGTTAACCCACATACTGTGAGAAACAAATTCACCCATCAGAGGGCTGTGTTCGTATGCTGTTCCTTTGCCTTTGTGCCTAACAACTGGAATCATACACTTCCTTCCAAGCTTACCTCAGCTAGTTTGTTCATCCTCAAACCCTTCAATGTGATTGAGTGATTCATTGTAGACTTAAATCCATCTGCCCTAATCTACAATCCAATTATCCCCTGTGCACATGCGTACACATGCATTCTAGTTGTATTATATTTATATATAATAACAATTTTTTATTTTAGTGCTGTGTGCTTTAGAAAGTATAAAAGAATGGGCCCAGAACTACAGTTCCATACAGAACAGACCTACCTATGATTTAGGGAATATTAACCATCACCATTTTACATACGATGAAACAGAAGGATGATGTGGGAAGTGGCCTTTCCTGAGGTCACCCAGCTCATAACCAAAGAGCTGGGCTTCTGCTCAGGTACCGTTGGCTGCAGAATTATCCACACTCTATGCTACACTGCCTTGTGAGGATGTTTCCATGAACACATCGTAAATGTGCACCTGTTGGTATCCTCAGCCATAGGCAGCACTTGGGGCACACTGAAAGTCAAACCCAGCTTTCTTGGTAAAGAGTCACAAGGACAAAAACACCTCTTTCCAACTATCAAATAGATCAGGATGAGGTAGCATCATAGACACATGTTGACTCCTCCCTGAAGATCTGCTGAGGATTAGTTTAAAACTCCAGCCTGCAGCCCTTTGAAGTCACAGACCACATAGTATTCATCTCTGTACCCTAAGAATGTAGCCCATGACAGGTGTTTAATCAACATTTATTGAATAAGTTCATGCATCAGTGAATGGAAGATCATACATTTAAATATCAAGAGGTACCAAAAAACGTCATGGACCACAGAACACATTCCCTCTTTCAAATGACATTCTACTCCTTCCTGTTATGTGGGAGCTCTTACATTCCAACTTTCTAATCCTATAGACAGGGTCTCAAGCATCTCATGGCCCCATAACCCTGCAGTGTTGGACAGGGTAGAGATAGGCCTGACCGTGTTGTAGTCCCTCCAGCCACGTGGAGTTATGTGGCAATGTAAAACAGTATGAAGCCAACTCGTGGATAGATGACAGGTGGAGAATGGATGTGTGGATGGGTAGAACAACCGTCTATACTAAATTTAAGTTAAGGGTTACAAAAATTTGTTTCTTTTCCTTTATAATCACATCTTCAGTACCTAACACCTTGCCTTATACATGACAATTTCCAAATAAACATTTGTTAAATACAAGAGAAATGAACAGGAATAACTGATGGTTTCCCTGTGTCAGATGCTGAAAGGTAGAGATGTGCTTACTTTATCTACTTATATAAGCTTGATGCCTGTGTCATCTGTGACAGATACCTAACCTGTGTGAGGAAAATTCAAAGACCAGCTCCTTCTAGGCTGTTTATACACAGTCCTTATAAATTAAGACTACAGAAAAGTATTTTTATTGAGAACTTTAATATATGAACATTGCAAATTGGTCATATTTTCTTCGGGGTATATTCATGTCCTCTTTCCCTCTCCCCATTCCATTGAGAGTACTGGGAGCTCAATACTAAAGGAGACTTCCAACAAACCCTTCAAGGCTCAAGAACATTGAGGAAGAAGGTCAGAAAGAATAGAACAGCACAGGGTTAGAAAGTACCCTCTGAGGCATTGCTCCTCCTTCCCACAGAGACTGACTGGTGCATTCATGATCCCACAGCGAATACTGATAACCCCACGGATCCCTATGGAGATCTTGGCTGCCACCAACTTTGCTTCACTGGACCTACAGGAATCTGAAAGTGGCAGCCTTCAGAGGCACAGAAGCCTTTACACAATTGTAAGAGAAAACATGCAGTCAACCAAATGGGACCCTAACCATATGCCATCCTGGATTAGTTTATGAAGGCAAGCAGGCAACAAGCTTGTGGCAATAGCTACTATGGTAGTTTGAATGCATGTCCCCCAATAGATTTAGGAGTTTTGTTAAAGCTTGTAACTTGAAAGAGGTGTTTGTCACCTGGGTGGATCCTAGAGTCCAGCCCTAAAATGTTTGTCTCTGGAATTCTAGCTTTACCTATGCAGACAGCAGTCTGAGCTCTGCCTGGAATTCCTGCAATTTGGCTGCTTGAGTGTGCTTGGTTTGGGAGTTGCTGGTGGTTTTTCTCCCTCTGCGTGGATCTGTAGGCTTCAAATAAATCCCTTCTTCTGCCCATAAACTGTGCCTAGTATAGAGGTTCATCCTGACAGCATGAGCTGTCTACAACAGGTACTATAGACATAACCCAGGAAACAGCATTTACTTTTTCTGTTCTCATTCTGTTTATCATGTTGGGTTCAGTGTGTTGTGGGGAGTAAGCAAGTTCTCCACTCCACCTTGGAGGACAATCCTCCGCTCAATCACTGCTTATGCGGGATGTGTTTAGTCAACAAGAACTTACTCCATCCTTGAGTCAGTGTGAATATGCTTGACTTAAAAATAACTAAGTGTTGTTTGGTCCCTTGGGCATTCCCTGAAGAACTTCTGCCAAGAACATTCTCAGCTCCTTGGGGGCAAGAATTTATAAAAGAAGATTCTGCATTTCATACATCATAAGATTATTTCTGTAGACAGGAGCTCTTCTCTCTAGGACACACGAGTCCAGGATTAATACATGAATCTTCGTAGAAAAAGCATGCAAATACTTACCCTTGGAGTTTTAAAATTAGGATTTGGAGGATCCCGCCTATAGTGTTAGAATAGGGCTTTGCCAGCAAAGCCTATTTAACACTTGTCCAAGCTAATGGGCACACATCACCTAATCATTTGTGCCATTTCTGCAGCCCATCTGCTGTGGGACCTGGTGCATTTCATAGAGCATTGTCTGGGGAGTCTCTAGCCTGTCACTCATTCTCCCACCCATCACCAGAAGAACACTTTCCTCCCCTGGTACCCAGAGAGAGAAGTCCTCCTTACAACCAGATGGTTCTGGGAACGTGAGGCATGTTCACAAGTAAGGAATTCACCAGCAGTTCACACAGGGGCCAGGAAGTCTGCCTGACTGCTGCTGTGGCTCTGTTGGTCTTCAACCCTGAGTGTGAGATGACCACACTGTGAAGCTGAGCTGGCCCTTCCCCCTTTACCATCCTGCCATATTCTCCACCCTGGGAAATAGACTCTAAGACCGCCTTTCTGGGGCTGCCTGGTGATACTGTCGGAGAGTAGAAGGTGGCATCCATCCTCTTTGCCTTTGGTCCACTTTGCTGATGGAGCTCTCCTGGCATGCTTGGCCCCTGAAGTGGCCCCCACCGTCTCCCACAACTACTACTCCTCTCCTTTCTCCAAGCCTAGACATTGAAACCTGCCTGCTCTTTCTTGTCACAGGTGCCTCGCATCCATGTTGATCCAAACCCACCGCTGCCCCAAACCATCTGAACAGAGCTGTTTCCTGGCAAATTCTGGCTGGTGATGAGACACAGTGGAAAGGATCTTGGATCAAGGGAAGCTAAGTTCTAGACACCAGGCTGCATGACCTTAGACAAATCATTTACCTCTTCAGGACTCAGTTACCTCTCATCCTCAATTCAGGATGCAGGGAAGCCCAAGCTGCCTTCTAAGCTTTCTCTGCACACCTATCTGCAGTCCCTGAGCCATCCTTCTAGAAAGCCATGTTGAAAGCTAGACATATCACTTGTACTGGGTTGTTCCATCCCTTTGATAGTTAATCAACAAAGGCTAGATGACCTTTTATGGAGAATTACACAGACTGGTGGCAACTCATATGAGAGGCTGTTTGGAGAATTGCAAGCCACTCTGGGAAAGAGGTTGGTCACCATCTGTATACACAGAGACCTCCAGAGATAGGGAGGCTCCGTTGTAGGTACTGACCTTGGCCAACTCTTTCTTTGATCTCTTCCAGTCATCCACCAGCCTGTGAGCTGTGAGAGGCAGGTAGGTGGTCACCTCTCTTCCAGAAGACATCCATTTCCCCCTGGGGACAAATCTCAGAAGAAAGGAATAGTTGTATACCTCACAGGCAACACTCAGCAGTGGGATGACGACACAGTCACTCCACAGTGCCTCTTGCTACAGAAGCACTTTATGGCCTCCAATAAATGAGCTCTCCTGTGATCTTAACAGCATCTTCAGGAAGTGGGTGGGGAAGTCACATCCCATGTACATTTGGCAAGTGATGGACATTGTATTTGAGGTCATTGAAAGTTGAAATATTTTGCAAAGCCATACAGTCAGCAAGGAAGAGCTGGAACCAAAATCCAGACTGTACGTGTCCCTTTCAGCATCCTGTATTCAACGCATGTAAATGATTAAGCTAAATTATTGGCTTTAAACACTTCAAGTTTGGAATGAAGCCAATTTTTGTGTGTTTCGGTTCATGATGAAAAGCATCCCTTGGCTGATCTCCATGGGCCTGCCCTGAAATGCAGGTAACTCTGCAGGAACTTTGACCTCTTATCTGGACTTTCCCATGTTCTTTGGGAACAGATCTCACACAGGTGTGGCTATATGAGCCGAAGTTGTCACCACAACCCCCATGACTAACACCAAGTCTTCTCTATAGCACCTGTCCCTTCACCTAGGTCCTCCTTATGAGCCTCCAGTCAGTCAACAAACATGGACAGACCAGAGTTCCAAAAGACTGTGGGGAAGGAGAGATTGTGGGAGGAGGAACACCTCCCTATACAGAGGAGTAGGGTCAGAGTGAGACCTTCCAGGAGAGGAGACAGCCTTGCTCCCAATGGAAGCAGCACACAGGCAATGGGGAAAGGCAGCATGGGACTTCTGTGTAGCTCAGCATGTCAGCAACATCAAGGTCAAGGAACATGCCACTGATGAGCCAGGCTAGCAAGGGCACAGAGACTGAGAGCACTTGCAGAATCCAGAGGTACAGCAGCTATTTCCAGAGGAAGGAACCACAGTGACATCCAGGCTTCCGAGCCTTCAAAGGACCTGAAAGCAAACCATAGTGGGTTGTTCTAGACCAGAGTCTGTGGTGTTAATTTTTCCTCTGGAAGCAAGGACTCGCAGTTGGAAAGCAATGCTCCTACAGTAATAATAATGCTTACTGTGGCAGTTATAGGCATCCAGCCCTTGGGACAGACACCAGAATTACTCTTCCCTGTGTTATGAATAGTAAGGGTTTTCTTACAACGTCTGTCAGATACATCTCACTCTGTGAGATGAAGGGGTGAAGATGCTTTGAAAACACAGAACCATGACACTATCATGGACAGTGAGATGCCACCACTCCATCAAATGCCGCTAGCAGCCTGGCAGGAAGAGCCTGCCGCAACTGGATCTCCTGTACCCAGGCCTAACCAGACCCCAGAGTTGCTGGAGGGTCCCTGGATTCTGGGACTCTACAAGCCCAGGGCTCCTCAGGCCAGAGACCACATCTGTACCCTCCTAACACCTTGGTCTGACACATGTTAAGACTGTTAAATTAAAGATGGCTACAGAGCTCTCTCCACCACCCCAAATGCAGCTGCAAGGTACAGGCTGTGTGCCCTTCCTGACAGCTTGTCTGTCTACCACACTTCCCCAGAGGGAGAGAGATTGACTCCCCAGCACCTCCTCTTCTGTGATCAATTTCTCCTGACATTTGTCAGCCTCTCACACCTCCTCTGCTGCCCTTCAAGGGACAGCTTCTTCGCATGGAAACCGGGAACACAGCCCATCTGAAGGCACAAAATGGTGCTTTTTTTGTTTTGTTTTTCATCTACTTTTAAAGTGGACAAAAATCCAAGGGAAAGGGGGGTTCAAGTACTTCAGAGAACCAAAATGCCAGGTGTGGAGCATCAAGTGCTGGGGCACACAAGTCAGAAGACTCCCTGGGGAGGGGCAAAGTTAACGGTTTCCAATGTTGTGGCTATTATTTAATTTTTAAAAACCTATGGAAGTGCTGGGGAGATGGCTCAGTGGATAAAGATCTTGTTGTGTAAGTATGAGGACCAGAGTTCAGATCCCCAATATCCATGTCAATGGCACATGAGTGTGGTGGCCTGCCTGTAATCCCAGCACTCAGAGGCAGAGACAGGATCCCAGCAACATGATGGCTAACTAGATTAGCTGAATCTGTAAGTTCTGGGCTCAAGTAAGAGATCCTGCTTCAGGAAATAAGATGAAGAATGATGGAGTAAGACACCTGACATCAGTCTCTGGCCACCACATGCATGTGCAATACATGTGTGCCCCCACACATGAACATACATATAACACACACACAAACACACACACACATACATACATACATACATACATACATACATACATACATACATACATACACATGCCAAAAATAAAACCACTTCATGATTTTCATGCCTGCCCCTGAAAAACCTAGACTTTCATGTGAAGGAGTCATACCTATGTCTCCTGTGGATCCATGCCTATGGATTCTGAACTCATTTCTTCCTCTTGATCCCCTTTACTCTGCCAATACCAAGAAAGGAGGCTATAAGGCCATAGATTCTTAATATCCCCAACATCACAGCAATAATTTGTTCTGGTGAAAGAGGAACCGTGATATAGCCTATGGGGAACAGAGCAATTTCAGGAAGCTGGAAAGAGAGAAGGAAGGGATGTCCAGTCACCGTGCCAGGAACTTCTGTAGCAAGCACCTAACATGCACCATACGCTTTTGCTACAATCCTTATAAGGGCCATGTTGCTGTTGCCTGAAGATGTGAGACCTAAAGCTTACAAAGGTGAATTTACTTGGCCAAGGTCAATAGCTACAATGGGGCAGGTTTAGATTTGCCCTGCTAGAGAGCACAGCATCCCACAGGGAGATTGCTGCAACTGATCCCCATCTTTAGAAAGCCTGATTTAGTTGGTATGAGTGAAACCTAAGAATCTGTATTTTACCAGGGACCCCCCCTAAAGTGACTCTGATGCTTGTGAATGTCAAGGTGATAGCTTATAGCATGAACTTCAGGAAAGCACCAAGGTGATCAGGTATCATGATGCATGCCTATAACCCCAGACTTCAGGGGGAAGAGGCAGAAGGATTTTGAGTTTAAGCAACACAGTAAGATCCTATCTCAAAGAAACAAAACAAAAAGAAACACCGAAGGTAGCAGCTCAGCCTATGACCTTGAACAAGTCTTTTAAGATTCCTTCATCTCTGTTTCTTCACACATAAAATGATAGTGTGCATACCCTACAGGCTTACTATGAAGTCGCAGTAACAGTGGCTGGGACACTGGTGTAGATTTACTGCTGACATTGGGGACAAGTGTGCAAGCAGAGACTGGCCTGCACCCCCTCTCTTTTAAACTTCTTTCCTCTCTGACCAGCTGGCTCTTGATCTATCCGGAGTGGGTATCCATACAATACTCCCTGAAAATAGCCCCATCTCTGACTGCTCTTTGGACTTAGGTATGTAAACTAGCAACATGGCTGAATCTTGAAGATTAAGATTAAAGGAAGAGGCCTCTATTCCACTCCCCACACAGCCCTAGAAGCAGGGAACAGAGTGAATTCAGCGAAGAGACTTCCTCCTCCTCTGTGTCTCCCCAGAGAGTGCAATCTCAGAGCTTAGTTTGGACAGTGAGAACATGTGGTGTGGACACAGCAACCTACAGGAGACGGAGACCAGGCAGCTAGACAGGCAGCTCCTCCCAGGAGGGGCACAGGTGCATGTCTGAAGGAAAAGTTTGAGCCTACTGTCTTCCCTTCTAGAATTCTGACCATAGACCTGCAGAAAACAAATTTCAATCACACTGTCTCCTATGCCTTTTACCTTCTCAATAGACCTGTAGGGTGGATGGCAGGGTGCCAGGGACAAGAAGCTGAGAAATAAGCAATGCCACTGCTGTGGCATTACTCAACTTTGGAGATGGATCGATCTCAGTTCAAATACTCCAGGTCACAGGTATTGAACCTGGAGCAAGATATTTACTTCATGCACCCACAACTTCCCTAACTAACCAATATGGGAAAACATATGCTTCCAATATTACAGAATTTAAAGGTGAGAGCCTATGAAAATCAATTAATACAGAACCTAGCAAACAGTTAGAGCTCAATAAGTGTTTCCTGTTACTATTTACCTTGTAATGTTGTGAATGTGGAAAGTTCCTTGGTCTAATCAGCAAGGCTTCTGAGAGGTAAGATCTATGTTTAATTGTGCACCTCTTCCCTCTAAGGGAACACAGTTTGGGTCGTAGAAGGGATTTTTGCAGGTAGTTGGAGAACAATTAAAATAATGTAAAAGGGAAAAAGAAAGAAGGAATAAAGGTTGATCCATAAAACTCACATCACCCAATCAGCCTAGAAACCAGATGGCAGGGTAATGTCAGCAAACCTAATTCTATACGCTAATTCCTTCACTATAAATTCTTGTTTCATCCCTAATTCAGAAAGCTGGAGAGGTGTTGGGAGAAGGATTGAAAAGTAAACAGAAGCACAATTAATATAAAATACACAGTATTAGAGGCCATCAAGCTGGGGCTGAGATAGCTCCATAGATAAAGTACCTGACGCTCAAGCCGGAGTACCCAAGTTCAGATCCCCAGACCTCACATAAAAGCCAAAAGTTGTGATGTCATTCTGTAATGTGAGATGAAAGGTGGAGATGAGAGAGCTTCCATAAAGCTCTCAGATCAGCTAGTCTGGGGTATATAGCAGAGAACAAGAAAACCTAGAATGACACTGCTTCAAACAAACAGGAAGGGGAGGACTGATGCTAAAAGTTGTCCTTTGACCTCCACACAGTCCCATGGCACATGCCCATCCACACACTCACACACACACACACACACACACACACACACACACACACACACACGTCGTACACATACATGGAAGAAAAAATCAAACTAAATTCAACCCACAGCTATCACGGGAGTAAAATACATTTTGATGCAAATATAATCCATAGTTTCCTTGGATCATTGTGATGATCCCTGTGGGACACACTTTAGGAGAGAGAAGCTATTTTCAGACAGGCCTATTAAGAAATCCAGTCTTTGCTAAGGACTTTGGCGAGCACCCGGTGCTCAGAGGACTGGGTGGACCTTCCTATTGGCACCAAAGTGATCTGGGCACAGCGTCCCCTTTTCCTCATTGAGAGCAGGACTGCTGGGATTCGAAGCCAGGAAAAAGTTCTCAGAAATAGATGGGTCGTGCAGGATGAGAACCAGAACACAAGAGGAAAGATCAAGTAGTTAAAAGAATCTGGGGAATGAAGTGACTGTTTTCACAACAAATTAATTGAGAGAGTGAACACATCCATTCTCCTTCAATCCTACTTTAGAAAAATATCCACATTAGGTCTAGCAAAGGACAGTCAGAGTGGTTTTCAGCAATTCCTGTGTGATCCACATTCCCTGTGAATCTTGCAGATTCGCAGCAGGGCTGAGGACAATGAGAGCAGCAAAAGCCTAGGGAAGGGCAGAAGGAGGCAAGTTGACCTCAGAGAAGCTAAGTGTGGAATCAGGGTTCCCAAAGGCTGGTGGAAGTGGGGACAAGGAAGGCTGGTTAGTGAGCACCAAAAGTATAATTACATAGGAAGATTAAGTATTGGTGTTTTATAACAACTACTATTGAAAATCGTTTATTGTATATCTCAAAACATCCAGAGGAGAGGATTTTGTAACTTTTTTATAAAATATATCTTTATTATCCATATTTACATGCACTAAATGAGCAAATAACGTGTTGGTGTCCCCAGTTCCCTGATTTCCCACTTTCCTGTCCCTGATCAGCTGTATATCCTCCTTCATGGGCAGTCTGCATCATTCCATGGGGTAGGAGGTTATGGATAGCCTAGGAGTCAACCCAGTTCCACCCCCCTTTGTATGTTGTTGCTGAGGGGGCCATGTCTCTAGATATTCTCCACCATGGCTCTTACAATCTTTCCGCCCCCTCCAGAGGAGAGAATTTTGAATGATTCCAACACAAAGAAATGAAAAAGTGTCTGGGGTGATAGATATATATATTTCCCTGGTTTGATCATTATAAAATTATACAGATGTGTGTCCCCACAAATATGCCATATATTATAATATAAATATATATTATAATCATAATAATAAATTTCATCACATACTATTGTGTACCTATCAAAAACTTTAAATGAAAAAGGGCAGGATCCCAAACACTTAGTCAAACTCTGTCTAAAATACTCTTCCCTCTACTATGCTAAAACTTTCCCTCAAGACTGTAAACTCTAATAAACCCTTTCCTCCTATCAACTACTCTGGGTCAGGCAATGTGAAGGTAACTATAACAGAAAAAATACCTGAAAAAAGCAACTTAAGGAGAAAGGATTTCTATCAGCTTACAGTTCAAGGGCATACAGTCCATCATGGAAGAGAAGGCATGGGGACAGGAGCTTGAAGTAGCTGGTCATACTCAGTCCACAGTCATGAAGCAAAGATAAATGAATATTGCTGTTCAACTAGCTTTCTCTTCTTCATGCAGCTCAGGGCCCCAGCCAGTGGAATAATGTCATCCCATATATAGGGTATAGCTCCCCACCTCACTTCACCTAATCTAGAAAACCCCTCACAGACATGTCCATGGAACTGTTTTTCCACAGTGATTCTAAATCCTGGCAAGTTAAAACTGAGATTAATGATCACACATCTATGAAATTCCAAGCATTCCACAAAAACTTGTTTTTCTCTCCTATTCAGTAACTCCAAGGGAAAGGATATGTGTATTATACACATGTTATATATGTGTGTTATAATGTGTATACTATATGTGTACATTATAACACCTACCTCATATATGTATATTTAGATAAATAAGAATTTTTTATTCTTTTTGGGATGTCTCTACCCTGCTGATCCCTTCAGTGTGCTTTCGGTCTGCCTATAGTCAAGGTCAACACTATACTATCAGAAAAACTACATAAAGTAAAAAACTGCTCCATTATCAAGAAGTGTGCATGGCTGGGAGAAGCCTTTGCATTCTCCTCCCTGTCAATATTTATAGCAAAGAAAAGTACTACTAAGTCTCCTCTCAGAAACAAGTTCATTGTTACCCCTTCTACACCCAGACCATCAGACCACACAGGTCTTGATGGAAATGCCCAATTAGAACGTCACCAATAGAGCTGCCACCTCCTCACCAGAGGGACTTTGGAGCCCACATCTTGCTCCATGTGACTGGCTGTGGCTATTTTGAAAAACACTTTTATTTGTGATGTTTCAGGGCCCCTCAGAGACTTTTACTCTGTTTATCTACAAACATCATTCTCTTAGATGAACACTCACATGCTCTGATTTGGCATGAACTGAACATAAGTCAATGAAACAGATAAACCAAGGTGGTTTTCTGGGCCATTAATGAGCTTGGGATTTCTCTTTGAAGGATGCTCATTTTTAATTCCAGGTATGTTACTTGAGATAATCACATTATGATCAGAAACCTTCCTCTTTTTAAGTGTATTCAAAGCTTATAAATTAAGCCTTTTAGAAAAGGAAATACCTGCTTCAAGGCTTTCCTCCCTCCTCTCTCCATGACTTCCTTCATCCACAGAATCTGGTATCTTAAGGAGAAAAATAAATGGATAATGCAGGGGAGAAGCCAAAAAGAGAAACAGGTATAAAACAGATGTATGTAGTAGTTCATTTGGAAAGGTCACTTCCAAGTGATTGAAATAATGAGGAATCAGAAAGGTGAAGCCAACTTCCAACCCAAGCCAGGTAGGTGATGGGGGAATATTTTTTAAACATGAACTATATCAATAAGATTTGAGATAAATAAAGAATGAGGAAGAGTTGTCTGATGGAGGCAAGCTAGATTTCAGGGGATGAAGTCGGCATCTTTGTTGTCGACTTCTACAGCTATGCAGGTGAGCCATGAAGGCAGCAGGGAACAGACACCAGGAGACCTTAGCCAATAGCTTCACATTCAGTGATGGAGGTCTGAACTCACAGCATCCCTGAATTTAAATACTGTACCTCAAGGGTTCTCAAGTTAGAAGTGAGCTGTACCTCAAGGGTTCACCTTGATTTTGCAGTCTGATAATAATGTGTTTAGGCCCAAACTACCCTCTGAGGGGCACCAACAAGGCTCTACAGTAAGAGTTCAGCCTAGTTTCCTGTGACCTCCTAACCTTCCTTAGACTTGACAGCTGTCC